>AYEL01070511.1:0-11691 GCA_000484575.1 Olivierus martensii | reverse complement strand
TTTTTTCATTAGAAACATTAGAAAATAATTCGTCTTAAGAATTAATAAATACAGATAATTTTCTTTAAAAACATAAGTATTTTATCAAGCTGATTGATTGATAACAACCTATTATATCAGAATGTTACCAAAATATTAGATATATACGTAATTAATTTTGTAAGAACAAACAAATAATATCAAAATTTGGAGTAACTCGGTAGTGTACGTGTACATTAGCGACAGCATCTATTATTTTACACTATAAAGTATTCATTATTTTGTTTTTTTCTTTTCGAGTTGAATTTTACAAATGTGGTCCTTGAAATTTAATGTGTTCTAGTTTATGCGGCGGGCCGTATAAGAAGTCTTCGCAGGCCGGATCCAGCCCGCGGGCCGCCTTTTGCCCACCCTGCTGTATATAGTACTCTACCCCGCATATACAGTAATTATTTGTAAATACTGTAATACACATTAAATAAGGTGTCTTTAAACAGAAAAACACCCATAAAGCAAAGGATGAAAATGTTGGGGAGAAAGGTTTGCAGGAACCTAACTCTATATTTCCCATAGGCATAATGGTTGTGTTCACTAATTCAATATTCACGAAGAATTTACAGAACATAACTTATTACTGCGAATAACAGGAATCAACTGTATATAAATAATATGGTAAATTAAAAATTTTATGTGCAATATTATACAATCTATATCATATGATAGTTCTTATGACATACAGTAACTTATTATCAAGAGTAGCTATCAATTTTAATGTTATAATAGTGTTGTTAATTCTCATTACAGTAGTATTATAACTATCATTGTGATATGATTGTGTAAAATTGCAATACAGCAATTGTATTTTAAATTATAATTATATTTTTAAAAAATATTTTTGAAAAATATCAAATAATTAACAACAATATTATATTTTTGTGTAAAAATGATTTCAAAAATATTTTTTTTTGTGTAAAAATTTTTTACCTAAAACTAAATTTATGTAATCAGTTTTATATAAAATAGGAAACTCCTGAATTATACATTTTTTGCATTTATTTATTTTATTTTACATTTTATGTAATTAAAATATTGATTTAATAGTACAGTAGATCCCTGACTTACACAGCTCATTTGTCGAAAAAATTTCCACATAAATTGAAAACTGCATAAATCCAACAATACTTAAATTCTATATACATGAATGAGCATATTAGTAAATGGAATGGCCAAATGAAATTTATGAACATATTGTAAATATAAATAACACAATTTAAACAATTTAAAGTCATAAATGATATTTTTACAAAAAGGTAAATTGTTTAATGAATTTTTCATTTGTGTTTTATGGAAATTCAACAAAAATAAAAAGACTCACACATCTGCATATCTTTGAAATTGCATAAATAGGGGACCTACTGAACATATCTATTAAATTTTGATATTAACATTTTCTTATCTAATACTGAAATTATTTTAGCATGTACAATTTCAAATTTGTTTATCTGTTGTTTATTACTTTTTGTTTTTGAATATAGCTATAAAGATATATAGAAATGGATTGACAACATTTATATTTGTTTGTTTAAGCTTATTTTTTTCTGTATTAATGTGTGTTGTGTTTTGATTTTATGGCTATGACAATTTTGTTACTGCCTTATTTCAGTTTACTTTCCAATTTATATTTTAAAATTGATATAACAAAGTAACCTTGCATAACAAGTCCCTCAATTTATTTCAGAACAGTTGGTTAATTATAAAATTTTTAATATTTTTATTAGGAATTAATAGAAGTAAAGAAGGTTTATTAAATGTTGGTGATAAATTGACAAAAGAAATTTTAGATGGAAACCAGAAATTTGTTAACAGGTAATTTTAACATTTTAAATAAATAAGATAATATACAATATAATGAGTAAAGAATGTTGAAAGATATTTAAATTTTAAGTATAAAATATGAAATGCATAAACTTCTCAAAATTAATATAATACAAAATAAAAGTAACTTCCAGATTTAAATTATATTTATTTTTAGATACCTATTGCATTTTGATTCTGATAAAGAAAAATATAAGATTGCAGCTAAAGAAGCTCTTAATCATAGATTGGTACACATGCAAGAAAAGTTGGAAGAAATTGAAAAAGTTTCAAATACAATGAAAAAAGAAATTAATGATGCACAAAAGGTATTAATATAAAGAAAAATTGATATAAAAATCTCTGTTGTAATGTCTCTTAATGCATTATTTCAATCTGCTTTAAGTAGGCTTTAATAGAATAATAGTTTTCATGTTATATATGAAATCAGCTTTATTATATTTTATTTAATATTTTGACTCAATGTTTTTCACTGCAGTTCATTATTTCATTCACTAAAACTGATCAAAAAACATAAATATTAATCACAAGCCCTTTAGCAGTCAAACATTTTATTATCAGAATCATTTTTAATGCACTTTGTGCCTTCCTCAGCTTCTATTACATACTAACCCTGTTACAAAAGTCAGGATTACAGTACAGGATTAGTATAGTCTACAAAGTAAACAAACAATACAACAAACACATATACAAACATACATTTTAAAACAATGTATTGTTTTAAAACACTAAGTTTTAAAAGAAACCTGACTATCTTTTGCTTAATTAGAAATAATAAGGACAAAAACAGGGTATATGAGATTCCTTCAAAGAACAACTGTCAAATAGAGATGAATTCTATTTGAGTATATAGAAAGGAATTTAGAAACAAGATTAAAAGGCAATAAAAATAACCTTAGATATAGAAAACTTATAGTAGTGATTAGCTAGAGATTGTTAGAGCATGATGCTAATATATTTTGGGATAATGTGAAATTAATCCACCTAAATAATAAGAATTGGGATAGAAATATTATTGAAGCCCTGGAAATTATTAAAACGAAAAAGAAAAATAATGATATAAATTTTATGGAACCTAAAATGGTTGCTAGTATGTATGGTAGTTTATTAAGAAAATAAACAAGCTAGTTAGGGATACAGTATAGTTAGATGTTACACTCCTTTATGGATATGAAACTTATAACTGTATAATGTATAAATGAAATGATGCAAAATGGATTACCAGTATTATTTTCAATCTTTATATCAGTATAATCCTAATCATTTTCTTTAATTTTTTATTTAGTAAAATATTATTTGAAGGGCACTAGATGGCATTGTTAGTACACTTCAGAATGAAATCCTGGATTCAGATTTTCTGATGTAATAATGTTAATTACTGCTATTTTTTATGTATTTCTGTAATTTTAATCATGTAAAACAAAGTTTTTTAATGAATTATATGATAAAACAAGCAGAATGCACTGAGAAGAATGTTTCTGAATGTGACCTCATCCCTTTAAATTTGTTTACTTTTTAACTAGTTCTCTGTTCTTATGTAATGCAATTAGTATGTATTAGAAATTGAGAAAGAAGCCAAGTATATTGAAGACATTCATGATAAAGTATTTGACTGCTAAAGACCATAATGATTAATATTTGTATTCTATGTTTTAATTTCTCAAATAGAAATTTTCTATATTTATATCTAAAAAATATACACTAAAACTACTTAAACTGAATATTTAATGTTACACCATAACTAATAATATTTAAAATAATGGTCTAATTGTGTAACTTTAATTGAAATGGAAAATACTCATAGATATATGCTAGGCTTGATGCTTAATACTGTTTGATATTATCTTATTACATTTCATTTATTTATGATGATAAAAAAACACTTGGCAGGAAATCCTTAATTAGATTTTAAAGACAATATATATTTTTTTTTTCAATTTTTTGCAAAAGCCGTTGTCTTGTTTTTCTTTGGGATCATCAAAAAATGAATTTTTTATAAAATTAAAAATTTTTAGATTATTTATATACAAATATAATATGAATATTATCATATTCTGCAAAAGATTTTTCAAATGAATAAAGAATTAGAAAGCATTACTTACTGTAGTGATTTTAATTAATTAGATAATTTGAGAATTCATCTATACCCAGTGATGAGCTGTAGGGGGCTCATACAAGTCTTTTATTAAATCATAATCATACTTTGACTTATGTTAGTCTTTCTCTGTATTTGTATTATATATTTGAATATACATGTCAAATAGTGGAAATCTGCAATAATGCCTTCTAGAGCAAGATAGGCTGGTAGGGACTTAGTACACAAAAGAGTTTTTGAAATATGGGAAGATGAGAATTGGGGTCTTGTCTGGTTTTGTTTAACTTCAGTCAAACACATTGTAGATAACCTAAAATTTAAAGAGAAGAAATCTTTAAGAGAATTTAATACTATGTTAAAACTTTTTTGAAAAATCATCACTTGGCTTTAGAATCTTCTAGAAGATCAACTAACATAAAAGAAGAAAATAATTTGTGACAGCTTTTGGCATAAATTGTGCCACATAATTAAATTTACTTGTTATTTTATGTAATTTCTGTGATATTTTGTGATTTTTTTTTTTTTTAAATAGTCATATTTGAATTGTAGACTATTCAATATTCTTTGTTTTTTTTTTTAATTTTAAAGATTTTTTTATTTTAAAATGTTTTCTTATGCAATCACAATTATTTGTATCTGTTTTTGTAAAAAGTAAAACATTTAATTAGAATTTCATATTTTGTTTTTATAAGATAAAGTATGAGCCCTTTGTTAAATTTTCATAGCTCACTGCTGTCTATACCAGGTATACACTCATACATTTAAGGTTGTATACCAACCTTCACAAGTTTATATATGTTTCTATCAAGTATTGAATTTTAAACAAAGTTAACTGCAAAAAGAAAAAAATGAAAAATAAATTACTATCAGAAATATTTTCACTATTTAATTAATTTTATTTCATTTAATAACAAGTAATAGTATAAATTTTCCAGGATATTATTTGTCCTATTTCATAACATTCAGAGTAAAAACAAAATTGAAAATGATTGCTGGAACTGGAGTTTCTATCACTCCACCTTCTGGATATAACAAAAATCTGCTAGAATTGTATCAAATCATCCCAAAAGTAATATTGTTTTTTATACTGTTCATGTTCAAACATATCTTAGTTTGTCTAGACATGAATTTTAAAGCTTTCACAATGTTGGAAGAGTTATTGAATCAAATAGAGAATACATACTTGATTAAATTAATAACTGATTTATCTTTTATATCCTTTCAAAACTTAATGCTAAAAATTATATTACTTTTGGGATGACCAAATATAATAAATTATATAAAATATAAAAATATATTTAGGGATATTTCATAGCCATAAATATTTTGCTAATTGACCTAAAATAAAATAATTCCTCTCTCTTCCTGTTATAAAAATCATCACCTATTAGTTTGTGTTTCAACAATCTCATCATTTTCCTCTGAAATTCTCATAAATCAGAATTAAAATTATCATTAATTTAAATATAAAAATTATAATGCATTCCCAAATCCAAAATTATCATCTATTTTATACTGAAATGTGTTGAAAATCAATTGATTGTATAAATGATAAGACAATTACTTCAGTAATCAACTTTAACATACCGATATTTCTTGTAAGATCATATTACAATAACTTTTAGTTATTGTTATATAATCTAACAGAGACAGTTTTCTTTAAAAAAATCCCTAATAAAACTCAAAACCATTCATTTTCAGTGTATAAAATACAAGAAAACAATAATAATTATAAGAATTCACTATTAAAACCAATAAAACTAATGGAATAATATGCTATTGAATGTTTCATCATGAAATAAAGAAAGCATAATATAAACTTTATTGAAATAATTTTTTTCAATTTCTACTAATAAAATAAAATTTGCAACAAAATAATAATAGAATTTTTTTCATTAAGCTAATTAATATACTTTAGGCATAGTAGTGAATATATTTTTGTTACTTTTTATTTTAAATTTAATACACATGCTAAAAATTGTTTTTATATTTTATTATGCCTTATAATTTATAATTATTTTCCATTAAGAATATTATTTATAACAATGTACAGAATCATATTCATAGAAATCAGTTTTCTATTAATAATTGGAAAATTATTTCAAGATAAATTGTCATTTAGTAATTTTTATTAAATATGCTTTATAGAAAACTGATTTGTATACATTTTAATATCATAAAAATTTAGTGGGAAATAGTTATTAATTTAAATCATTATCAATTGTAACCAAAAGTATAAACAAAATATAAAAAGATATATAAAGTAAAAAGTTTACTTAATTGTTTAACTGACAAATTTATTGTAAATGAATTAATACTATTTGATTTGAATATTTTTCCAAATTCCAATTTAAAATCAAAATTTTAAACACTAAATAAATGTTATGAATCAAAATTCTATTCTTAATTGTTTTTATCACATATATTTCAGGCTGTATCAACTATGGAGCTTTTAGATCAGAATTATTTATCAGAAAAAATAACTGCATCTACATATTTGGACAAAATTCAGTCTATTACATTACCTACTGCAGAAATTAGGTAAAACTTTTAAATCTTACTTTAATATCTCTTATATGTATTTATATTTTAAATAAAACGTTTATTTTTTTCAGAAAAAATAATTGCTTATATTTTGAAGTAAACTTGTTAGAAGACTCCAATAAGAATTTATCAATTGAAAGTATACCAGCTGAAACTTTGCCAGTGACACAAATCAAGCATATTGTAAATGAGCAGAATATGGAAATGCAGAAAGTAAGTTTTTATAATAAACTTAATAATTTATTAAAAAATAGAAATAACTATTTAAATTTAATAAAATAATTTTTATTTTAATAAATTTAATTTTTGTTTAATTTTTAAACATTATAATTTAAAAGTTATATGTGTAATATATACATTTAATTAAATCATATGGAATTTTTATAAAAGTAGAAGAAAAATAACATTTTGAAATGTAAAGAATATACATTTAATTAAATCATATGGAATTTTTATAAAAGTAGAAGAAAAATAACATTTTTGAAATGTAAATAAAAAATGTAATCTTTCTATTTTTCAGATAAAAATGTCATTAATTTGTAAAATATTAAATAAACATATAAAACTTTTGTGATATACAGATTGAATATCCCCAATTCAAAATTCTGAAATCTGAATCATAGTCCTATTATAGGGGGAACCCTTTTGCAATAGAAGAAATGTAAATAAAAAATGTAATCTTTCTATTTTTCAGATAAAAATGTCATTAATTTGTAAAATATTAAATAAACATATAAAACTTTTGTGATATACAGATTGAATATCCCCAATTCAAAATTCTGAAATCTGAATCATAGTCCTATTATAGGGGAACCCTTTTGCAATAGGACCATGACTCATGATAAATGATATAATAATGTATGTGCAGCTTGATGCATTGTTGTGATTCAGTAAGTCCTGAAACATTGTCAGTGTGAGGTGTCTGTGACTATTTTTTGTTATGTTGTTTATATAGCTTTAAAAATATCAAAAAGAACTGATAATGAATTTTCTCTCTTTTCCTCACCATATCATATATTTCAAAATCCAGAAAAATCCAAAATCTGAAATATTCTCGATCCCAAGCATTTTGGATTAGGGATACTCAACCTGTATTACACTTTGAGATAGTGATTTTTAGAATGCTTCCTTTTCCTCACCATATCATATATTTCAAAATCCAGAAAAATCCAAAATCTGAAATATTCTTGATCCCAAGCATTTTGGATTAGGGATATTCAACCTGTATTACACTTTGAGATAGTGATTTTTAGAATGCTCAAATTTTCAATAAATGATTGACAGTTTGTTGTGTCCCAATACTTTTTTGATTGACTGTAGTAGATCTCGACGAGCGAACTTATTGCAGATGGACATAGTTTTATTATACTCTCGGAGATAAGCTGGCGAAATTCCAAAATGTTCGCATTTTGAGAGCGGTTTTCTGAGAATGCTGAACAACATGACGAATATTTGGTCTCCTAACGATATCAATGCGCTTACTAAACAATATGAAATAAATGAAATTCGTCAGAACAGAGGTTTCTGTTGATCAGCTGATTCTTGTATGTTTATTAATATAAAAACATTAATAAATATACAAGAATCAACTTATATTTTGCAAATTGCGACAGGGAACATTGAATCTATTTCATACAATATTTTATAAAAAAAATACAATAAAATGTTAATATGTTACATTTATTTTTAAAATGTTATTATGTTGCATTTAAAAAATTATTTAATAAAATAAAAATATTTTATTAAATAATTTTTCAATAACTTGTTTGTATTCTATAAAGTTTATCTATGAAAAAAGTTAATTTTTGAAATATTAATCGGGATCTGCAAATTTTTTGCACCTTTAATAAAAGTTATAAAGAATATAAATCGAAGATATTATTTTACCTTAAAACATATTACATTTTGTAAATAGCTGGACACACTTCTTTGATTATTCTATCTATAATACACACTAGTATATGAAAGTGGTACTACAGGCTGCTATATGAATCGCCTGCTGAGAAAAACACTGATCATGACGGTTTACATTATTGACGCTTTTATAATCAAAATATATATGACTTTTCAAATGGCAGAAATCAGACTCTCCAGAGGGAATTTCGCAAATGGACACAACGCCGTGAGTAACTCGCAGCACTCCTATTAACAGCCCTCTGGGGAACAAAACTCGAAGTATTGTTCCCATGTGGTTTATTACACTCTCAGAAATAAGCTCGCGAAATTCCAACTTGGTTCGTATTTTGAGAGCAGTTTTCTGAGAGTGCTGAACAACATGACAAAAGTTTGGTCTACTAACAATATAAAGGCGCGGCGGATAGCCGAGTGTTAACGCTGTCGGGGTGTGTAGCACGCCGACAGCGTTACCACTAAAATTTTTTCGGAGTGCTAGGCCCACCCGGTGATCCCCGTCCTTCATCATTCGGTCCCCTTCCACGGGTGTGGTGCAGCCCGTAGTTGGAACTGGACCCGCCCCTTGGTAATCTCCCTGATTGGAAAGGGGCGTAAATGGATTCCGCTTAATTGGGACACGTTGGGACTAATCCATTTTGGCCCAATTAAGCAGCTGACCCCAATTAAATGAACTAATAATAAATTCTAAAATAAAATATGTAATACATAGGTAAATAAATAAATACAATAATTAGGTACCTATTTTAATACTTTATTAAAATAGGTATCTAATTATTACCTTTTTAGCGATGTCTTCTGTCTTCGCCTTCAACACTGATGCTGATATTCACGCCTCGTAGCGCTAATTACAGAAACTATTGATCTAATGCTTCTTCGACCTCTGGATTCTTTCCTTCACGCTTTCTTTTGGATATTCCCGGAATTTGTTTCTCTAATACCCATTCCTCACGCAGTTGATTTTCTTGTAGGAGACGCGCTATGGTAAGATTTTGGTACACGAATTATATCAACTAGTCTACGATAACTTGTATTAAATGGCTCGCTTTTAATTTTATCCAGCAAAATCAGGAATCTACGATAGCTTGTATTAAATGGCTGGCTTCTAATTTTATTCAGCAATGAATTTTACTTGAAAGTGTAAAATCATTTCTTGGCATCTTGGCAAAGATTTACAATTTTTTATATAGAATCGACACTAAATAAATATCTCTAGGTACGGTATATTATAGGAAGTTAGACTCTTAAGCAGATGCATAGTTACTAGACGCACGATAATAGATAACTGATTCGCATCACGCTAGTGCTTTACAATTTTTTATATAGAATCGACACTAAATAAATATCTCTAGGTACGGTATATTATAGTAAGTTAGACTCTTAAGCAGATGCATAGTTACTAGACGCACGATAACAGATAACTGATTCGCATCACGCTAGTGTTGCTAAATAATAGTATATGTAGTATCGACATACTTTTGAAGAATCCCTAAATTATGTCAAAAATTTCTAGTGCTGCTAAATAATAGTATATGTAGTATCGACATACTTTTGAAGAATCCCTAAATTAAAAAATTTCTAAATTCCTTTTCTGTTACTGTCCCAATTAAGTGAAAAGTTGTCCCAATTGTCGACCGTATTGGCCGCGTGGAAACGCTTCGGCTTGCCACTCTGGAGGACCCGGGTCGAGTCTCAGGTCCCACCCCTTGAAATTTTTTCAATGGGGTCCGGGCCCGGCCCGTCGATCCCCGTCCTCCACAATCCGGCTGACCCGGGTTCGAGTCTCGGGTCCCACCCCTTGAAAATATTTATCCTGAGGGTCCGGGCCCGGCCCGTCGATCCCCGTCCTCCACAATCCGGCTGATCCGGGCCCGGCCCGTCGATCCCCGTCCTCCACAATCCGGCTGACTTCCGGGCCCGGCCCGTCGATCCCCGTCCTCCACAATCCGGCTGATCCCTATTCGAGTCCCGGGTCCCACCTCTTGAAAATATTTATCATGAGGTCCATGTTCGAATCTCGGGTCCCACCCCTTGAAAATATTTATCATGGGATCTGGGTGCCCGTCGATCCCCGTCCTCCACAATCCGGCTGACCCCTCCGCAGAGGTAGGAAGTCCTGGGTTCACCCCTTGAAAATATTTATCATTGGGTCCGGACTCGTCGATCCCCGTCCTCCACAATCCGGCTGACCCCTCTGCAGGGGTGGGAAACGATCCCCGTCCTCCACAATCCGGCTGACCCCTCCGCAGGGGTGGGCATCCTGTGGAAGGGCTTGTTTCGTCCCGCCACTTAGTACTCTTATTGAGTGGAAAGTGGCGTCAAAAATAAAAATAAAGTTGTCCCAATTAAGGTTTTAAATTATGTATTAGTTTATTAGAACTTTCTCAGTTTGTTGGAACTTCTTTGTTATTACTTTGAAAATTTTAACAGATTTAGGCTACGCCCCCATATGCAATTATCAGTCGGTCAACTATTTAATTGCAAGAGTGAGAACAAATGACTCCTATGAAACTGCACCCACTGGCAACTCTTTTGTTGGCGGACTAAACAGTTTGTGACCTGTCATTAACTAAACGATCGTCGAAATTTTAAAACAAGCATTAAACGATGATATAATTAGAAATATTTTCTGATAAATCGGAAAAATAATCTTGTCTGTTTCTTTTTGACATAAAAATTGCGAAATAATTTGCTTTTTTGGGCAGTTCGGTCTGCGACAGGTTTACCGAATTTTTTCTAGAAAATTCTATAATATTGAATTTTAATACAGTATAAGTTTTTAATTATTTCTAAAAATAATTTCGATGAAAATGATTCATTGTAATAATTAATAACTAAAAATAAATTAGATAATGAATTTTTTAGAGCCACCTTGTAACAGCCCTTTTATTAAACATCTTTAACTTTGCACCGACTTAACAATCACTAAATAAAACTTAATAAAAAACCCAGAAAATTACATCAGAAAACTTCTTTTATGCAGTTAACCACCGTATCTAAAATGCATTTCGGCAACGCCCTCTTCAGTTAAATTACATCAGAAAACTTTTATGCAGTTAACCACATTGTATCTAAAATGCATTTCGGCAACGCCTTCTTCAGTTAAACACTGTGTTTAACTGAAGAGGGCGTTGCCGAAATGCATTTTAGATACGGTGGTTAACTGCATAAAAGAAGTTTTCTGATGTAATTTTCTGGGTTTTTTATTAAGTTTTATTTAGTGATTGTTAAGTCGGTGCAAAGTTAAAGATGTTTAATAAAAGGGCTGTTACAAGGTGGCTCTAAAA
>AYEL01070510.1:0-18510 GCA_000484575.1 Olivierus martensii | reverse complement strand
ATGGTTTTTCACCTTATTTATACCAATATATATGTTATTTGTTTAAAGATAGAATAGATTTTACCTTATAGTAAATCTGAATTTTCAGTAAGCATATCAGTTATTAAATAAGTTATATTCGCAAAAATAAAATTTGTATATATATATTTATATCAATATAAAGATAGCTATGCTTTATTGACTGTATACTATAACTATCTATTTAATTATAAATGAGTTATTTAATTGTTTCTAGCATAAAAAAATATTTTTATAATACGACAAAAGCAGATCTGTATTTAAAAAATAAAATGAAAAATCTGATGATAGAAAAATATAAAGGACAATTTAATTTTTACAAAACTATTTTTTATATGCATTAATTTAAATTAAAGAGCATATTATGAACATCAATATAAGAGTAATACAGCAAAAACATTTCGAAATAAAGTTTGATAACATAACTTGATAAAACGAATAATAAAAATTAAAAAAATTTAAACATTGAATAAAAAAATTAATTCATGTAATAATATAAAAATTATTTGAGACGACCAAATATAAATTGCCGTATTTTTAGTATTCATACCATAAAACAAAATTACGGATAATTTAAACAATTCAAGCTTTACAATCGATATGATGTTTAATAAAGTTTCAATAATATTAGAAATAAAAATTTCGCGCGCAAAAGAATCATGCTTGACACGAAGTTTAGTAAGTCACATGCCATATGACGCTATGCTTCGGCATAGGCTGATCACGTGACCTAGAGAGCGCGGACTGAGATACTAATGACGGTACTCCGCGACACGACATAATCCGATCGAATATCGTTTATTGCAAATTACTGAGAATAATTTCAGGAATATGCCACCCCTAAATCGATTAAATATAAGGTAAGAAAGGAATTAATATAAAAATTGCGAAATAATTTGCTTTTTTGGGCAGTTCGGCAGGTTTACCAAAAATTCAGAATTAAAAAGTTTGTATGAGAATGATCGAAAATTATCCGTTAATCAGTCTAATTAGAGATATAATTGAGTTTAGATTCCTTGACACTATATTATATAAGACGTACTTCAGTGTTTTCTTCAATCTTTTTCTACTTTTATTTGACACGCTGTATATAGAAATACATTGTGTTTTTTTTGTCTGGATGTTGAACTCAGTAGACAATTTTCGTTTCCAAGAATAGATTGAGCGCTGAATAGTTTCAAATAATTCTTTAAATAGATTTAGTCTGTATAAAGGATTTGTTTTCAATTTTTTATTTTATTTTATTCATCCAGAAAAGATCATTAGGTATGTGATAATTTACATTGTTGTAGATAAACTGGATTGGCATAATTCTGATTTAAATGGAAAATTAACATTAAATAATTCTTTCTCATTGAAATTACCGTGTTATCATTCACACATTGGTATTGTGAGAGTCACGTGATCGAACAAAATAAATTGATTCGACTAAAGACAAAAACAGCGTAATTAATAGTGCTTATCAATAATACAAATGAAAAACATCACGTACGAGAGACGATGATTAAGAATCATAAAGCACAAAGATAAGGGGCCTGCGCTGGAAACCACATCAAAAATAATCTTTATTCGGGTGACAATTACGAATCTATGACCTGGGTTATCGGGCCTGGATAAGGTCCGAGAAAGAAACCAGGGCCAAGAAGTGTCACCTTGAGGCCCAGACTACCTGCCTTTGGACCGATGGGGGAGGAGACGGTCAACGATATAAAGGCCCACTAAACCAAGGTTCGGGGTCTTCTTCCTGGTTTTCCACATGGTCTTCGTAGTCCGTTTACGTCTTCTTCCTATTCACCTCGTCCGTCGACGCCGTTTCCTTCCAAGTTCGTCCGTAATTCGCTGCCGAGTTTACCTCCTTGTTCTCCCATCAGAGTTCACCATCGGTCTCCATCGAGGACTCTTTCCACCACCTCTGCCCACTCAGCCCCCCACTTCCTCGGAATTTCAAATTTACTATATCAGATTTATGGGCTCTTAATATTGGGCAGTTAAAAATTTTGGGCCCATTCCGTTGGGCACCAATATCGGTTTTTTTGTGAGGGGCTGAGTGGGCAGAGGTCGCACAGGCCGTTAAAATAGAAGTACCAAAAAAATTTTCATACCAGATTTATGGGCTATTTATGGGCTTTGTAATATTGTAAGTTTAAAATTTTGGGCTCCATGCGTTTTATGTTAAAACTCCCAAAAACATTTTCCACACGCAGTAACGCGAGACACAGATCAAAATTTTGTGTACTGATAGGGGCTTCAAATCAAGTCGAAAATGTCTAATGAACATATAGTCCACGTATTCACTCATTTTTGATGTATTTTCGCCATACACAAGTGGATCAAAATCGGTGGGGGTCAGCTGTGTCCTCTCCTTGTAAGCTTAATATATTAATCTATACTAATAAAATCCTTATGTCTGTTCCTTTGAGTGATCTCATTGGTTACAATAATTGTGTGATATTCTAGCTAGCTGATATTATTGGATTATAACAAGCGCATCTTTACCATCTGATTAACATCATTGGATTATAGTAGTCACATGTAATAATCATGTGACCATTATAATCCAATGTGACATACCAAATTAATGGCAAATGTTGAGTATTGTGCTGTATATTGTTTCTTTAAACTACTAAAATTCATATTTTATATTAAAATGTAATTGTTTTATTTTTAACATATAGTCTATTTCTAATTTGCTATTATATATTACATTAATTAAATATGATTAAATAATAATATCAAATAAGGTAAACTTTGATATGCTTAGTGACTAGACTAATACCATGTGATAGTGTGCTATTACCAAGGATCTTTTGCTATTACAAATAGCTATTCTGTATATATCTATACTTATACAGGGTGAAGAAAAACTTCATCGTAAAATTTTGTGTACTGATAGGGGCTTCAAATCAAGTCGAAAATGTCTAATGAACATATAACTCAAAAATGGTACCATTTAGACTATAACCCTTTAAAGCTAATCAATCACCATCGAGTACACAAAGCATCACGTTGCCAAGACGCATCGCATTGCATCGCTCTCCTATTTACTACCAGGTAGTAAGAAGGCGAGTGATGTGTCTTGGCAACGCAATGCATTGTGACGCTTTGTGTACTCGATGGGGATTGGCTAGCTTTAAAGGGTTATAACTCAAAAACAGTGCCATTTAGACCATATGTTGATCGGATATTTTTGATTTGTTTCAAGGCCCCCTATTAGTACACAAAATTTTATGACAAAGTTTATCTTCACCTGTATATATTATAAATCTGAAATTTGCTTATAATGTAAGAACAGCTAAATCGTATTTTCTGATGATTTTTGTTAGAGAATGCAACTGTCGTTACATCTGAAGAAACTGCATTGCCATTGTTGCCATAGCAACAAAGCCTGACTTATTTTAATTTTTAGAATTTTGTAGAAATTTTATTATTATTTATATGGTTACTGATTTGTTATTTAATTTAGCAACTTTTTGCTCATGATTTTCATTTTTAATTTGCCATATAATCCCTTTTTATATTGCTTGCTGTCTCATAGTCCTTCAACTTACTACTTTCAGCAATTCACATCTGGCAACGCTGTTGCTGAGTCTCTTTGTTGAAGAGGGTACAGGGTGCAATTCAAAAGTGCAACGTTTTGCAAATGCTTCTACCCCAGAATTAACCTACAGCAAAAAGAAAACTATTTTACCTACTCACAAAATATAATAGCTAGTACAATTTATATACTAGCAATTATATTTTGTGAGTATAGTTTTTATTATACTAGCGGGTTTCAGCTAGTATAATAAAAAATCAACCGAAAAAATTTGCGGGTTTCAGCTAGTGTACTAATATTTTTTAATTTGTTTAGCTTGCTTTGATTATAAGAAGTTGAATATTATAATAATAGCTTTTGCTTAAAAAATGAATAATAGACATGCTAATTGAAATTAAGAAAGATGTTTTAGAAATCAGTTGAAAGAATAATATGAACTCATATATCTAATATTTAATATCATTAACTAAATCTCACTTATATATAGCTATTGTTTAAATACCATTAATTTGATTATTCTATAGTTTATTTAAATTTATATTTTAATACTTATTAAACAATTGTAATAATAATTCATATTTTTTCATATATTGCATTTATTATTCTTTATCAAATTCCTATTATTAAATTAATAATTTTTGAAAAATTTTCATTTAGTTCAAAAAATACTCTTAAAAATATGTACAATATTATATTTATTAATATTTGATAATTTGTCTTTATTATTTAAAGTATTTCCTATATTAATGAGTTCATGAACATTGCAAAGTATATGTTTACTGATCATAAACATACTGTCTATGTTGCATTATGCAATCATGCAACCATTTTTCTTATGCAAGAGTTTTTAAAAAATTGGTCAAATTTTGTGCATTAATAAATATAATATACTAAAATTAAATTTTATTTTATTTTTCTATTGTTTTTTTCTAATTTCAGTTTTATGTAATATTAGCATTCTTATTTATACAAAATTTTAGTTTTATATAATATGTAAAATATAAAATAACTATTCTCTCAAATGATTTTCCTCTTTTGTTTATATAAAATTTTCCATTATAGTACACCACCTCCTCAACATTTGCATGTTCAGCATTCACAAATTCAGTTATTCATGAGGTAGCCATAAAATTTGAATATTTCAAAAATTCAGCTGTCTAAGTCTTTAGCCTAGAAAATTAATAATAAACAATCACAAAATCACATTTGTTATGGAACTGATTATTAATCCAAAAAATTTCTGATCATACATTAAAAGCACTTAGATAAAGTTGAGCCAGCTAGACACATTTGTTATGGAACTGATTATTAATCCAAAAAATTTCTGATCATACATTAAAAGCACTTTGTCTAGCTGGCTCAACTTTATCTAATATACTATAAGGTTCAGCTACACTGCTTCTTATGAATTCAAAATGATTACAGCACATAAAACAGGAATACTAATATAAGTATGCTAATAACACTAAAATTATACATCAAAAAATGTTTATTCAGTTTATTCAAAGCACTTTTGGCTTATTTACAGCTCTCATCAGTGGTACATTTCATTACAGAATAAACATTTTTGGTGTATAATTTTAGTGTTATTTGTATACGTATATCAATATTCCTGCTTTAAGTGCTGTAATCATTTTGAATTTTTAAGCTCTTGGACTTCTTGTAATCAATAAGATGTTAATTGATGCAAATAGCAAGCTAATTAGTTTGTTATATTAATATTAATATTAATCATGTACTGTAAATATTTGATGACAGTATATGGCAGTGGTTCTCAACCACTATGCCACAGTACACTAGTGTGCCAGTAAATCTTTGAAGGTATGCTGCGAAAAATTAAGAATGAATTGCATGTATATAATCATATGAATCATATATATTAATAGTGAAATATGATTGGCTGGATATCCCTTTTGCAGTCAAACCACTGTACAATTTCTATAAATAAAGTATCATTAGAAAAATCTAACCCTTGAATTTCTGAGACAGCCAAAATTTTTTGTCTTTATTCATTATTTAAAAATTATGGAATAAAAATTAAATTAAAATTATAGTTTTTCTAAATAGACAAAATCTGCAGGTTGCACTATAATGTAATAAGGGCCACTATTTAATGATCCCATTAATGAGTATGTCTGTAATCTGTATGTAATAAATAAGAATAAATATAATAATCTGCTAATAAAAATTCGTTATTAAATGTAAATTATTTTTTAGAATATTTAGGTGTGCCGTCAAATTTTAAAATATTAAAATTTGTTCCTCAACAGAAAAAAGGTTGAGAACCACTAGTCTTTGGCAATCTTTTAACAATGGAATTCAAAATATCCTACTAAGCTATTTGAAAATTAGAATCATTCTGTTGCATAGTATATACTATATTCAACTATGTACAGTGGGTGATCAGTTAACGAACAGTTCGAATAACGAACACTTTTTCAAAAGATTTTTATGTTCAATTACGAAACACATGTTCGGATAACGAACACTTCACAGAACAAACTGTGGGACCCATTAACGAACAGTTCGGATAGCGAACACTTTTTCGAAAGATTTTTATGTTTGGTTAACGAACACATTCGGATAACGAACATCTCACAGAACAAACTGTGGGACCCGCGGACTGACGAAATGATAACGAACACTTCACAGAACAAACTGTGAGACCCACGGACTGACCAAACTTCACAGAACAAACTGTGGGACCCGCGGACTGACGGAATGACAGGTCGGCCGGATGGCCGCGACAGAACAAACTGTGGGACCCGTGGACTGACGGAATGACAGGTCAGCCCGGTGGCTGCATGGTAAAGCTGTGGCTTAACATTCTGGAGGATCCCACTCCTCCAATTTTTCAGGAGGGATCTGGGCCCCGGCCCGTTGAGACCCATCCTTCCAGTTGACTCTATCATGGGTGTTGGTCAACCTGTGATGATGGCGGCTCTATAAGTGGCCGCCTCCAGATAAAAATATTCCATGAGGATATTTTGGTTTAATTAACCTAACGGAATGATAGGCTTAGGTCTTGCGTGTTTGTGGACTTATGGGTAAGGATGTTAGAATAGTAATTTTTTCCTATTAAAATGAACATTACAGAATAAACATTTTTGGTGTATAATTTTAGTGTTATTTGTATACGTATATCAGTATTCCTGCTTTAAGTGCTGTAATCATTTTGAATTTTTAAACTCTTGGACTTCTTGTAGTCAATAAGATGTTAATTGATGCAAATAGCAAGCTAATTAGTTTGTTATATTAATATTAATATTAATCATGTACTGTAAATATTTGATGACAGTATATGGCAGTGGTTCTCAACCACTATGCCACAGTACACTAGTGTGCCAGTAAATCTTTGAAGGTATGCTGCGAAAAATTAAGAATGAATTGCATGTATATAATCATATGAATCATATATATTAATAGTGAAATATGATTGGCTGGATATCCCTTTTGCAGTCAAACCACTGTACAATTTCTATAAATAAAGTATCATTAGAAAAATCTAACCCTTGAATTTCTGAGACAGCCAAAATTTTTTGTCTTTATTCATTATTTAAAAATTATGGAATAAAAATTAAATTAAAATTATAGTTTTTCTAAATAGACAAAATCTGCAGGTTGCACTATAATGTAATAAGGGCCACCATTTAATGATCCCGTTAATGAGTATGTCTGTAATCTGTATGTAATAAATAAGAATAAATATAATAATCTGCTAATAAAAATTCGTTATTAAATGTAAATTATTATTTAAAATATTTAGGTGTGCCGTCAAATTTTAAAATATTAAAATTTGTTCCTCAACAGAAAAAAGGTTGAGAACCACTAGTCTTTGGCAATCTTTTAACAATGGAATTCAAAATATCCTACTAAGCTATTTGAAAATTAGAATCATTCTGTTGCATAGTATGCACTATATTCAACTATGTACAGTGGGTGATCAGTTAACGAACAGTTCGAATAACGAACACTTTTTCAAAAGATTTTTATGTTCAATTAACGAACACATGTTCGGATAACGAACACTTCACAGAACAAACTGTGGGACCCGTGGACTGACGGAATGACAGGTCAGCCCGGTGGCTGCATGGTAAAGCTGTGGCTTAACATTCTGGAGGATCCCACTCCTCCAATTTTTCAGGAGGGATCTGGGCCCGGCCCGTTGAAACCCATCCTTCCAGTTGACTCTATCATGGGTGTTGGTCAACCTGTGATGATGGCAGCTCTATAAGTGGCCGTCTCCAGATAAAAATATTCCATGAGGATATTTTAAAATTGCTTAACTTAATTCTTAAATCACCTCATTCAAAAATATTCAACCCATTTCTTGTTTTCTGTAGTAAATTATTGACTGGACTAAAGCCTGCTTCCACTAGGTAAGAAGAGGGAAAAGTTAATAATGCTGGTTTGGTAACAACTTTTATTTGGGGATATTTCTCTCAGATGACTTTTAAATTCCAAAACTTAGCATACCAATGTGTTTCAAATAAGATGTGCTTGAATATCCTCCTTCAATGCAATCAACCCTTCTTGTATCATAATATCAAAATCAGATATATCACAGTGCAGCGGTTCTATGATCCATGCTGGCACATTCAAATTTTCAATATCTTGGAAGCGAACATTAAAATCTTTTAAATTTTGCAAGTAGCTTGTATATAACAATATATCTTCTGAGGAAATGCAATCCTTTTCAATAATGGACAATTGCAAATTTAAAAAAAATATTATTGGTTTTTAAAATATATTAAATAATTTTAGTGTATTTTTTCCCTTATATTTATTTCATATGATTTCTTCCTTACTACATGATAATCATGGTAAAAATAATTTATTAATAAAATTGATAATTAATTGATAAACAATTAATTATCAATTTTATTAATAAATTTTTTTTGTAATCAATAGGATCTTGATCTTGATTATGTCGATCAATCGCTGGTGCACATTCAGCTATCGACCCCCAATAGACCTCTTGATCATCATTGACTCCCTTTTAAAATTTCACCGACCCCGTTGGGAACCCCTGGTCTATATGAACTGTAGAATCTCGGACAGACATTTTTTTCTTGTAATGGAATCCGAAACTGCGATGCCACACCACTCGCGAGTGTTAGTAAATATAACCCAAACAAACAATAGAATCAGACTTTGTTCGCAGAATTTATAATAATAATTGTCTAGGAATCATATTTAAGAAACTAAAAACTAGTGAACTGTTACACCTCTATTTCTAATTAATTAAATAATTTGTTTTCATTATTATATGTTAATTATCATTTACTTAAATATAATTTTATATGGTTATAATTTTATAAATTTTAATAATGATATTGTCAGATTTGAATTGATTGTGATTAAAAAAAAAAAAAAAAAGATTAACTTAATAATGATATTGTTGGGTTTGGATTGATTGTAAAAAAAAAAAAAAAAGATTAACAACTGAACTAATGAATCACATGATGTGATGACCAGCTGTTTTAGAGCTCTATTTTGTCAGAAGTTCACATAATCGGGAGTCGTTAACTAAAGCCTGCATTGTTAACCAAGACATTTTTTTCTTACAGACACTTGTAGTTAACCAAGTACGTCGTTATCCGAAGCCACCGTTAACCAAGGTACCACTATAGAATTTGCTTTTCTTCCACTTTATCTGAAGTAATCAGATGTTTTATGTTAGAATGGATGACACGTCCAAATAAAAATAACATGTTGGTGAGAATACCATTTTCTTAGTTTATTTAGATGTGCATCATTAAAATGTCTTGGATCTATCTTTTTGTGTGTTTATTAATATAAAAATTATAAAAAGAACATACTTCTGATAAATTAATAAAGAAAATTAAAAAAACATTCTTCTTTTCATAACAAAAAATTACCACAGAAAATAATCTCAATGCCAAAAATATCAAAAATGATTGCATAGATATAATCATCAATATAATGAATAATAGTAAATTGCACTTAACTTGTAATATTACTTTCAACATTTCTACACTCAGCTGCATTTTTTCTGAGATTAAAACTTATTCACCACTGAAAAAACAACTCTTTCTGTTGTATCCATTGGTGCCTGGCCAGCATAATGCAAATCCAATTATTTTTTTAATATTCCTGAATGGTATGTTGTTCGTATCAAAGTCATTAAATATTTCTTGCATCGGTTGTATTTTTGTTCATTCCAAGCATTTATTTTTGTATCAATAGCATATTTTTTTATATATATGATATATGTCATCAAAAAGTTCCCTTTCTTTCTTATCAGCATTGAATAGCTCCATTTTATTATCAAATTTTGAATTTTTTTCACATTTTCCAAGATTGAATACTTTGATAAGCAAAGTTCCAAGTATTAGACACATTTTTCATAAAAACTGTTGACATTGGATTTAAAGGAATATATTTTGGACCAACCATTCTCTTCTAAATTTCTTAACTTATTGTGTACAGTGAGTGTTAGATACTGCATATCCATTCTTTCTAAACTGTTGACATTGGATTTAAAGGAATATATTTTGGACCAACCATTCTCTTCTAAATTTGTTAACTTATTGGGTACAGTGAGTGTTAGATACTGCATAGCCATTCTTTCTTTTAATTTTAATTTTAAATTGGCTATTTCTGAACATTCTCCATAACAGTGTTTTATCATCTTCAATACTTGTCACATATAAGTAGAAACATTTATTGCCAGTTAACAACAATAACACCATATAACATGAAATAAAGGAAACTGTAACTTTGTGCCATTGCGAAAATGTTAAGAATGTGGTTACATGTCCAATCTGAACACTTTCCAGAATATTTTTCATTGTCCAGGATGTCTGGTCACTTTAACTTTATCACTAATTTAGGCTATAATATACAAGATTCAGATTTGAGCATAAAGAAAAGTTGATATTTTATATCAGTGGTCCCCAAACTTTTTTAAAAAAGGGGTTGCATAGACAGTTTTCAAAGAATGACAGGATGAATTAAGGATTTTTGTAATTAGATGAAAATTTATTTCCTAAAAATGTTATTAGTGAACTGGAATTAATTGTGAACAGTCCCTATTGTTTTATAACAATAATTTTTGCCAGATTTTGATGCTCTGTACATTTTAAAATGGATAAGTAAAATGTTTAATTGCCTCACTATAATGGTTTTATTTTAATTTCAAAAGAAAATTATCTGTAATTAATGACAAAATAATATAGTATTTATTTTATGTCTTATTTTTAACACATACATTGGAAAATTCTATAAAAACTGTTCATTTTATTGTAATTTTAAATAATTTTAGCATTTGGGACACTTTTAAGTTGTGACATAGATAATGCCATTGAATTATAAAAACAAATCTTTCTTTGCTAACATACTTAGTGATTCACCAATGTAACAATTGACATGTAACAAAAAATAATGGCATTTTGCAATCCCTGAATTAAACAATGAAGTATTTTTAAAAAATTATGATGTTTGAATACATTATTAAATTTTGGAAATACTAGTAAATATTGAGAATATTTATAATAATTTTTGATATTTTCCAATTGTTACATAATTTCTTCCTATGTTTATATATGTAAAACTTTTTTCATAAAGAACAAAAATCAGCAATGGATAAAATCTTATGGCTGTAGTTTTATATCATAAATCAGCAGTAGAAATTACAGCATTACAATGATCTAAATATTATATTTATAATAAACTGGATATTTTTGAGAATAATAATCATCTTCAATTCATTAAGCAATACAGTTAAACCTCAAATAACATGATAAGTTCCTATGAAATTTCAATGCAAAACCATATTATACAAGACTACAAATCAATACAAAAAGGGATATTATGTGCCAGAAACTAACAAAAATGCATCATTTTATTTTTATAACTCAGAAATTTAATTTTTATTAAAATAGTAATAACTAAACAAGCATATTATAAATTATGATTCATATACATTAGATTATGTATGTTCATTTAATTTATTTTCCTTTTCATTGCTGCTATGTAAAATCAAAAGAGAATACTTTCTCTGTTTCAGAATATGAACCTTGTGAACTTTCTTCTGCAACATATAGATTTCGTATATATTCTGTTCTTTTTTAAAAAAATCAATAATCTGGATTTATTTATTTTTGCATGATAGATCTTTATTTCAAGCTATAATTTGTTGGAGATCTCAAGCTCATTCTCTTCAAAGATCCACTTTAGATCTTTGGTTGGTTGGAGGGCCACATTTATAATTGCTTATATGAAGTAAATAATTTGAAAGATTGATTATTTTAATTATTTATACACAGGTAGGCTTCGATTAGTGCGAATAATAGGCTCCACGAATTTCTCGCACTATTCGAATTCGCACTATTCAAAGTATTAACTATATGTAAAATATGGTAATTGGTTCTTGCTTTGTGAGATTCTGGCCATTAGCCAACCTCACGATGAATAACCACAATACTAACTGTTTAAGAAATATTTATTTTCATATTTTACATCGTTGTTCATACTAACTGTTTAAGAAATATTTATTTTCATATTTTACATCGTTGTTCATCATCTAAATTAATAACTTACCAGGAATTGCGTCTCATACCATCATCAAACCAACTGCCAAATTGAAAACGGAAATTGAGCGCAACTTTTATGTCACTCAATCACATCCATTTTTTGCTCTAGCGCAATCACTAACCTTTTCTTTTTTCCATTTCCTGTTTTATCATCAAAAGTGTTCTTCCTTTCATCCATTTTGATAATTTTTAAAAGAGAAAATATACTGTATACTGTATGTATACGATAAAAAAGCTGAATAATAGTAATGTTAAATAGCTAACGGCAAAAAGCTGATCTTTCTGGTGTTTCACCTCTTTAAAGCACAGTTAACAGAAAAAGCCCATCTTTCTGATGTTTCACCCCTTCAAAATCTTTAACAGCAAAAAGCCCATCTTTCTGATGTTTCATCCCTTCAAAGCCGTGACCGTTCTTGGACTGCTCCTCGTTCGGTTTTACTAACCGAAAATTTGAACGGCAAAAAGCCCATCTTTCTGATGTTTCACCCCTTCAAAGCCAAGCGGCAAAAAGCCCATCTTTCTGATGTTTCATCCCTTCAAAATCGTGTGACCAAAAAGCCCATCTTTCTGATGTTTCACCCCTTCAAAATCGTGTGTCCAGAAAAAGTAAAAACCCATCTTTCTGATGTTTCACCCCTTCAAAATCGTGTGACCGTTGGGACTGCTCCTCGTCCGGTTTTACTAACCGAAAATTAACGGTAATTTGCATCTTTCTGATGTTTCACCCCTTCAAAATCGTGTGACCGTTCTTGGCAGCTCCTCGTCCAGTTTTACTAACCGAAAATTAACGGTAATTTGTTAATCATCTTTCTGATATTTCACCCCTTCAAAGCCAAGTGACTGTTCTTGGACTGTCCTCGTCCGGTTTTACTAACCGAAAATTAACGGTAATTTGTTAATTGATCTGGTGTTTCACCCCTTCAAAGCCAAGTGACTGTTCTTGGACTACTATTCTGATGTTTCACCCCTTCAGAGCCAAGTGACTGTTCTTGGACTGCTCCTCAGATGTTTCACCCCTTCAAAATCGTGTGACCCTTTTTGGACTGCTCCTCAGTTTCACCCCTTCAAAATCGTGTGACCGTTCTTGGACTGCTCTTCGTCTATTACCCCTTCAAAGCCAAGTGACTGTTCTTGGACTGCTCCTCGTCCGGTCGACTAACCGAAAATTAATGGCAAAAAGCCCATCTTTCTGATGTTTCATCCCTTCAAAATCGTGTGACCAAAAAGCCCATCTTTCTGATGTTTCACCCCTTCAAAATCGTGTGTCGTTCTTGGACTGCTCCTCGTCCAGTTTTACTAACCACATTAATTTGTTAATTGACATTATAAAAGGGGATGGACAATTGTTAGTTAGACTGGTCTATGCTTACAACTCGCATTAATCGAATATTTCCTCGCACTAACTATAAAACGGTATCATTTTTATAAGTTACATTAATCGAAATCGCATTATTCGAACTCGCACTAATCGAGGCCTACCTATTGGCAATTCGAATATCGCATTATTCGAACTCACACTAATCGAGGCCTACCTGTATTAATATCCTTAATGATATGCTACAATTCATATTCAAAATTATAAATCTATTTATAAATGACAACTTTTTCAATACAAAACTTTCACTTTTAATTTATTAATCAATTATAATGTATTAAAGTTTGATACAATTTATTAAAACACTTAATTTGAAAATTATTTAAATTCTAATGTAATTCATGAAAAATTGTAGCAATTTTTTTTCAATATTTTTTATATGCTCTTTCAATTATAATAAATGAGATGCAGGCCACAAAAAAAGGTATCATTGGCCATATACAGTCTGCAGGCTGTGAGTTTGAAACTGCTGGCTAAGCAGTTTTGAAGCTTCCTTTCAAACTTTGTGCTTCTTTCAGTTGGAGTCATAAAATATGGGGATTCACAAACAGAATGGAAATATTGAAAATTTATATCCTATATAATAAATAGGATTTCTCCCACACAAAAATTTTAAAAATACTATGTTATGTGAGGTTTACCACAATTCTCAAACTGTGATAGAGCAAAATTTTCTTATATAAGTATTGTGTTATGTGAGGATTTGAAGATCATCATAATTTTCTAACTATTAGACTGAAATTGTGTTGTAGAACTACAGATAGTTCTTGATTTATGAGTTTCTGGTTTACAAATTCCCAGATTTATAAGTTTTTTTCAAATATGAAGTATCAAAAAATTCAAAAATATGAAAATTAATTGCAATAAATAAATTCTAAACATTTGTAAAAAAGTATTTATACCCATATACATAGCTATAGAATACAATACAATAGGTTTTGTAGTAGAAATTCCATCGTCTGTTTTAAAATTGGAAAATTCAAAATGGTCACTAAAAAATGGAAATAGAATGCTTTCTGTTTTATCAGCATATTAGTGTGAATAACTTCTATTCCTGGATTGTGCCTAAGATAGTAATTCATCTATATTTGAAAATAACAGCAGTTGAAAAATAATAACTACAATTTTAATGAATTTCATTGTTCTGTAGTTAACTATTTAAATTCTTAAATAATTAACTACTTATAGCCTGTATATTTAGAGTTTTCTCCTAGAAAAATTGTCACTTGATGTCATAGTCTTTAAATCCATAACAATGAAAATGGAAATATTGCTGACTTCTTCCTACTTTAATGATATTTACTAACAATTAACAGAAAATCAAAACAAAATAGAATGATCAGTTAGTTACTATCAGTTAGTTAATTAATACCTACTTAATTCCATTATGAATTAAGTAGGTATTAATTATCTATTGAAATAAGGATAATTTATAGAATTCAGAGCAATCATAAAAACTGTTTAGAAGAAAATTTTAATTTGTTCAGAAATATAACAAAAGTTTTTTATAATCATATAAAATAAAGAGGGGATAAAGTGAAGATTTAATGGATTTTTGAACTTGAATTAAAGTAAAGTGGCTTCTCCAATTATATAATATTTTCACATTAATAAGGTATACTATTCTGATCCAACTATATTTTTTAAATGCTTATAATGTAATTAAAATTATTATTATAATTTTATAGGTCTTTCATTAACTTTCTTGTTTTTAAAATATTGACGAACATTGTTAATAATTTCTCTTCCTTGGCAATAAACTGATTTTCTATGTTCTAAATTCATATTACTCTTTATCATAAACAAAAAACAAACCAAACCAACAAAACAAAACTTACTGTAGTTACTCTTAAAACTTACCCTTTCTGTCATTGATAATACTATTCAGTAAGTACTCTTTGGTGAAAATGAAAGGAAAACTTTAAATATACAGACTATAAAACATTGATTTTAGTATGGGAAAATAATTTTCAATTTACTAATTTATATCAATGAATGATTTTATAGATTATTATAGTTGTGCTTGTAAGTTGGATTTTATTTTCACAATAATAAAACATGTTTTAAAGGATAAATATTAATATATGAGTTTATTATTATTTAACAATCATGGGCTAATAAATGAGTCTTCAAATTCAAAAGAATACACCAAGCAGCAAAATATTAAGTAATAATTCAATTTTAATTAAATATGAATTGTTTTGACAATTTTGAGTTAGAATTATTAATATTTAAATACAACATTTAAAATTGTGATTATATTTACTGATAATTAAAAAATCAAATAATATGATAAAAATGCTGAAGAAGTGTATTTTGTTAATTAAAAATAAAAATCTTTAAACCTCTTCTATCAAATATAGTTCCTTATTAAATACAATAAAGTTTTGATTATCTGAATTAAATGAGATAAAAGGTTAATCTGTTAACTTTGGTCAATTAAATATTGCTAAATTTAACATTTTTAGCAATATTTTATATTATCCAACATAAAGTATAAAACATATCATAAATTAAATGGAAACAATACAAACACAAAATCCTATTTGTTGTAAATAAATATATGCAAGTATGTTTAACAGGGGTATCAAAAACTCAGATCTTGCTGAGGGGCATTTAACAGAATGCATATTGAGAAGATAACTTAAGAAACAAAGCAAAGTTGAAAGGGCCATCATTAAACATTCAAATCAGTTTCATTCTCAATTGTTTATACTTTACAAAAATAACTACCGGTATTTTATAGAATAAAATTTGAAAAAATTTAAATATATTCAGAAAATAAATTAAATAAACTTAATTTTATCTATTATTTGAATTAATGAGTTTTTACTATATTATTGTGATTCATGTAAAGTAGTTAAAATATATGATTTGTTGAAAAATATTTATAATAGTAAAGTGGGCTACACTGAGAGTGCTGAGAGTTGAATTTGACATGCCCGACTTACAATATAACATAGCATATACTTATTTGAAAAAAATATATCTGCTACATATACTGAACAACTGAATTTTTTTATTCAATATTTCATGTTATGTACATTTAATACAATATAAAAATTTAATCTTCTGTCATGATAATGTAACAAAGTATGCATGTGGATGGCTATGTTAACTGCAGATATTCATAGTCTGTAGAATCTTGGCAGTAGAATGAATGTTAAACACGTAAATAAAAATAAATGCTACTAAGCTATATTTAATAAAGCATAATGCCAGATAATTGAAGCTCAGATAATGGAAACACTTCACTGTAATTTTATTAAGATAATAGGATTTTATAAATTATTTTCTTTTGGTATATGATAATTTTATATTAAAAATTCTTCTTTTACATAAAAAAACATTTTATGGAGTGTAAAGGCATTTATATATTATTATTATTGTTCAAATGCATATTATTCCATCAAAGTTCATAAAGTTATGATAGAAAATATATTAATTATTGATTATAACCACACTCTTGAATTAGTGATTGCAATCTGCATTCTTGAACTATATATGATACATATAATTATTGTTACACAAACTGTTTCTGATTTAGTATCCCCCTTCTGAGATCATGCCTTTCGGTAGCAATGGCCAAAAAAGGGTGAAAATTGAATAAAAAACAATTGTATGCAATAATAATTGTGATGATTATATGCTCCAGTGATCTTCTGGGTTGTTAGTAGTTCACCAATATAATGTTTTAAGTCATGAGCCAGACAAAGCGGTATCCATGGTTGTCTGGGATTATTAAGGCGGCAACTTCTCTACCAGATTGTATCACTGTTGACTGAATATCAGCATAGTAATATTATATTTTGTTTTTAAAAATTCAAAGAACTAATACTGGCCTGTTAAACATTGTATAACTTTTGCCTGAATAATGAACACAAGAAGGTGAAAACAGAAATATCAATGGGAAATTGGGTGTGCAGAATGTTAATAAGTAAATAAAATAAAAAAAACAAGCACTAGTGAATGAAATGTGCAGATATAGGCAGCACATGCTGAGTTTGTGAGTAATGTGTTTCAAAAAGAATCTGCATTTGTATGTGTAAGGAATGGCATTGTGAGAATATGACTTGGTGTGATAGTAAGCAAGTGAGAAATGATATGATTATGCTAATAAATAAGAGAATAAAAAAATGCATGTCACAGTATAGTTGAGCAAATGACAGAATGATATAATGAAGTTAAAGGTGGGGTTACAAAATGTATTTTTTGTTGAAGTGTATGCTGTTATAGACTGTACAAATGAGGATGAGAAAGAAAAGTTTTGATATGAAGTGAATGATGAGACAATGAATGAGAGATTGTAGATGATGATTTGAATAGCATGGTTAATATGGAGAAGACTATGGGAGGATTAGGTTGGGAAATATGATGACAATGAAGGAGGGATTAGGTTGGGAAATATGATGAAATTACAGGAAATGACAATGAGATAAAAATGATAGAAATTTCTGTTGAGAGAGGACTAATTATCTCAAACACTTTCTTCAGGACATAATCATCAATCAATATAGCTGGGAGAGTTGTGAAAGTTATCAGAAGAATATGATTAATCTGGTTGTGTGTGATGAGAGATTGAGGGGGAAGATGGGGATATAAAAGTGATAAAAGATGAAAATTGGGCTCAGACTAGTAACTGCTTATTTTAAGGGAAAATCTGCTGAGCAGATGGAGGATGAAAGAAATGAGGATATGAATGAAAGGGAGTGCAAAATATATATATGAAAGGTTTGATCAAGTGAGTGAGAATATATTCAAAATGAAAGATTTGTGAATACACATTGAAGAGTGTGGTGAGTGTTGCAAGAGAGTAGATAGAAAGAAGGGAAATGCATGGTGGAATAACTGAATGGCATATGCTATGGCAAAGGAAAAAAGATATCTGGAAAACTTACTGTAAGTAGAAATATGTATATAATAAATAGTAGTAGTATAAAAAAGAGTATGCTCCTCTTATACTAGGTTTTTATGTCTGTAAGGTTTTCAGGTGTTATGAACTGTTGGAACGAAGGAAGAAAGAT
>AYEL01070508.1:0-74439 GCA_000484575.1 Olivierus martensii | reverse complement strand
CTACAGAACAGCCAGAAATTATTTTACTGTCAACATATTTGAGCACGTGACGTAAAACTTATCTACCTCCAACGATAAGGTAAAACCTTAATGGAATCGCCCCACACTAAGCGTGTTCGAATAGACGCCTGGAAAAAGCAATCGCATTGGATTGAAGTAGTGTAAGGAAGCCGAACAACTTTGACCTATAGGAAAAACTTTTTGCACTGAACTGTACATAGTTATTTGGTCATCAACTAATACGAGCGTTAAATCAATGATATTGTGAACTATACCATATTTAGCGCCTTTTCATTTGGTGTCAGGAAACTGTGAGAGAAAGAGCATAAGAGGGTGACTTAGTGTAACTCTTCATTATTTTAACCTTAATTTTAACTTTGTTGTGGCTTTTATTTTATTTTTTTATTATAAATTAGTTAGGGCAAGAGTAGATGTATATATACAGTGTGTTTTCTAGCACCGTTACCACCCTTTTTTCTTGGAAACGCGATGAGATAGGAAGTAAGGGAAAAATTTTGTTTACCAAATTATATTTGAAGAATCGAATGGGCATGATAAAAATTTTGTGCGCCCATCGGAAGTAGAAGCACAAGGAGTCAGCTTGTGGCTTTTATTTTATTTTTTTATTATAAATTAGTTAGGGCAAGAGTAGATGTATATGTATATAAGCACCGTTACCACCCTTTTTTCTTGGAAACGCGATGAGATAGGAAGTAAGGGAAAAATTTTGTTTACCAAATTATATTTGAAGAATCGAATGGGCATGATAAAAATTTTGTGCGCCCATCGGAAGTAGAAGCACAAGGAGTCAGCTATGAAATCTCCAATGGAAGCCAATGCCGATTTTGGCATAATTGGATAGAACTTGAAAAACAAACAACTTTTGTTTTGAAAGTTTTTTAATATGAATAAGGATTGTGAGATATCACAAAAAAAAAGATGCCGCCGCATGTACCGCCGATTGGGCTATTCAAGCAATAATGAAAGAAAAAATCTTACAGAGGGCATATGTGTACATCCATGGCGTTCATAAAGGGTTGAAACAAATCCAGAAACTCTTGTTCTGGAGTATGAGTCTTGGGTTGTTGTTGTGATGGCTAAAGACTTGTTACACCTGCGGTTCGAGTGCTACTACCAAGTACCAGAAATTCGTCTTGAATCTGCATATTACTGCTCTTTGCTGCTTCAATAATGTTTGGCAATGTACAAAGATGCAACTGCTCTTTGCTGCTTCAATAATGTTTGGCAATGTACACAGATGCCCGCTGTCTGATTTTTATTCTTCTTACTGCTTGAATAAACCAATCGGTGGTACATGCGGCGGCATCTTTTTTTGGTGATATCTCACAATCCGTAACTGATATAAACTTTCAAAACAAAAGTTATTTGTTTTTCGCAGTTTTATCAAATATTCCAAAATCGGCATTGGTTTCCATTGGAGATTTCATAGTTGACCCCTGTGCCCCTACTTCTGTTGGGCCCACAAAATTTTTAATATGCCCATTCGATTCTTCAGATATACTTTGTTTATCTGAAGAATCGAATGGGCATATTAAAAATTTTATGTCAGTTTCTCTTTCTTGCACATCGACAAGTTGTGACATGAAAATTTCATGTGGGTGGCGCGACAATTCGCAGAATGTCGGACTTCTGGAAGTGTCGGACTACATAGACAGCTGTATATAAAATGTGTTACTTAAAGAGTGAAATACATGGTAAATGTAAAAAAAATTAATATTTAAACAATAATGTTGACTGTGTTGTTACTTTTGATAATGATTATTACTATACAAATTAAAAATGTATGTCTTCAAATATATTTATGTTGTTTTATTGTATTTTTTAATATAGGTCCCCTTTTTAACATATGCTACAGGCTCCACACTAGCTTAATCCGGCCCAGGTCTTATGTATATACTTTTTCTTTCTGTATGTTTCGTGTTATTAATATTCTTAATAAAAATTAAGTGTCTTATGTGGAATTAAAGAAAGTTAGTTGTTTTTAATTGGCTTTGGGATGTAACTCACGTTTTTGTATTGGCTCCAGGTCTCATATAACACGGTTTCACAGAACACGCTGTTTTTCAGGAACCTATATGCTGTGTTATAGGAGGGATATTTATGCTGCAATGATCAATGCCATTATTGCAATACATGTATTTTCTTTAATTATTAAACAAATAACGTTTCTAAATGATAGAAATTATCGTGATTTCTTGGCATTATACAGATAGTCTCCGATTTACGATAGAGTTAGGTTTCTAAAATTTCGATCCACGCAGAGAAGACGGAAATGCCCAAAATTTATAGATTTTTCATGACTAAGTTTTAATAGGACATCATATATTATTTTAAAGAACATAAAAAACATAAAACTCAAAGAATCAGACATATAAAAGGATGTTTATCATATATCAGATTATTGGGCCGGGGATCGAGCCCAGGTCAATTTCTCGATGACATTGCCGTCATATGTACGAATTATTCGTAAGTAAAAAGAATGAAATCTTCAACTCTTATACTGACCCTATATCAATCATTTTTAAGCTTTATTTTCGACTGTGATTTAATAAAAAATATAAATTTCATCTAAATCCTGCGTAAATATTCAAAAAGATATATCTATATTTAAAAATATTGATATAAATTTTAAATTTATAAATTATGCTTGACAATTATTACCATTGTTGTAAAAAATGTTTCGGCATAGGCATCAATATCATTCCAATTCTTTGCACGTAAAAGTATCAACTTCATGTTGATAATTTACGTGCAATTTAAACAATTTTATTTACCTAAATCGCTAATGTCAGATATTCATAGTTTTCAAAGATAAATATTTATTGAATAAGAACTCTTCCATAAAGATAAAATTTTTAGCCATTACTTTGTTTTTCTCTCATTTTTACGATTCCTGAAAAATATAACCATCATTTTGAAAATAATATAACTACAACTGATTATAAACAAGAATATGTAAAAAAAATAATTTACTGTGCTTACTTTTTGCATATTCTATTTTTTTAATTAATGTCATTAATTTCTTATTTGAAAATATCTGTTTTGAGATTGTCTTTATCATCCTCATCATCATCATCAGCAACATTTCTATTTCAGTCTACTGATGTCTATTTATGACTCCTTCTCTTGTTTCCATATATGCCTGTACTATGCAATCTGCATCTAGCAAATATATTTTTATATTATTTTTCTATTGTTTGTATTGTCTGCCAAGATGTCTTCTCCCTTGCTTTGGTTGCCACCTTATAAATCTCTTTGCCCAACGATTATCGGTGTGCCTCGCTATACAGCCTGCTAAACCCCTGTTAACTAGTTTGGCATCTTTTTTTTTCCAATGTAAAAATTTTGTAATTATTTTGTTACTTTCATGCTTGTTTTTCAACCCAGCAGAGGTGCTGGCTACTGTTCTGCGTCGATGTTTAAATTGTAACTTAGAATTTTTTTCTTTTTTTTTGAATAATTGATACTATTCTACAAGGATTTGAAGACAGGATTTTCGACTGACTGAAGAACCGATAAATCTCTAATCCTGATCTCAGAGGAGTGCAACTTTGTCGCAAAGGAAGATGAACATTGTTCGAATTCTGGCAACATGTAAATATTGTATATATTTTTTTTTCCTTAAAGGAAGATGAACATTGTTCGAATTCTGGCAACATGTAAATATTGTATATATTTTTTTTCCTCCCAAACTGGGAGATTTTTGCATTTTAAACTTTCAACTTTTTAGTAATCGCCCACTGCGGGCTCCGGGAGTCATGTGAACGCATTGGTTGCCTAACTCCATTTCCTGTAGTAGCCTGCCACGCTCCTTTGGTAGGACTCTTTAAACTATTCTCACCTTTCCTATCTCCTTCTCACTTCTCTCTTCCTTTTCAAGAGGCTAAGCTTTATGTACAGCCCTCTATCTCTTTCGTTTAAATAAATAAATAAACGCCACTTATTGCTTCTACCTGTTAGTATAATGTCTTGTACTTTGGTCTGTTCCTTATCCAGATATATGGTTTGCAATCCCCCTGCTGAATACTAACATGTAACTTTCCATGCTTCTTTGGGATATTACCAGTTTCTGTTCAATTTTCTTTTTTATAAGTCAATGTGTTTCACAGCCATATATAATTACTAGTAGTATGCACATGCTAGAAAGTTTCCTATTTCTCATCTGTTCTTTTTGTGTTGTGATTGCTTGTCCTAAATATTATTCCACCCTTTCAATTGTCCAACCTTCTATCATCACTACCTGTGGATTTACTTCTGTAATGAAGTTTAGTCTTTTTCTTCCCACAGTTTTTTTTAGTTCTATTTCCTTGCTTTCTGTCTTGAGATCATTTAGCATTTCCTATACTTCATTCTGTGTTCTGGGAGAGCAGCACTATGTCGTCTACAAATCTCTGATGGTTAGATACTCTCTGTTGATGTTTATTCTATTTCAATCTATTTATTCGTCAGAATATTTCTTCTAGACAACAGTGAATGGTATCGATGATAGTTATCTCCTTAATAAACTTCTCCTTGACTTTTTCCTTCTATCTTTGTATAAGTGTATTATGGCTGTTGCTTCATCGCAAATGATACATGATACGCAGTAATTCTATAGACTGGTGGTCTATTTCTGGATTACTTAATTTTGTTAATATTGCCCTTATAGATACTGAGTAGAATGCTTTCTCATAGTCTATGAATAAGTGTATGTTAAGATATCGTTAAATTCTTAGTTAAAAGCATTTCTTCTGATATTATTCTTCTTACCACAATACTCTAATACGGAATCTATTAAAAATTGCGTGAGCTAAAGATGAACAAAATCCGTTCATTATAACTGCCTAAGAATCAATCAGTTATAATTAAGTATTCATAAACAATTTAAATTATAGAACTTTTCATGAAGCAGATGAAAAATATTTGATTGTATTTGATGGTTCAAAATGGCATTTATGTCCTAATGAATAACGACCTATTATTCTAAATATTGTTAGTATTTAAGCTAGAACGAATATTAATACAGTGGGTGATCGGTTAACGAACATAATCCGTTCCAAGACAATGTTCGTTAACCGATCATCGATTTACCATAGGTTTTTATGGGAATTTGATTAATTCGTTCCAGAGACCCCGAAAACATAAATAAAAATTATATAATTTCTTACTACGTTTATTTATATGTAATAACAATAATATATACATATATAGTCTTGCATGTTCATCTATATGTTTATTTTCCGATAACGAATATGTCCAATATCGATTGCTTTTCTCTCTCCTTCAGGATTTTTCAGAAGTGATTAATAGTATTGTAGTGGTAGTGATCCCCAAGCCTATTGACCTCAACCTGGTTTGGGTGCCATTCTAAGACCAAAAAATTGTAAAATCACTCTCTTACCTTCTTTAATAAATCTTTGATTTGTTTTACGTTGTCTCCTAACCTGGTATGGGTGTCATTCTAAGACCAATCTTGGTATGGGTGCATTCTAAGACCAAAATGTAAAATCTCTCTCTTACTAACTTGGTATGGGTGCCATTCTAACACCAAAAATTGTAAAATCTCTCTCTAACTTAATAAATCTTTGATTTGTTTTAAGTTGTCTCTGAGTTCATTTTAATTTAATAAATCTTTGATTTGTTTTACGTTGTCTCCGAGTTCATTTTAATAACCGAAAACTACTGCTCTCCCATCCTTACCAATACGTCCACGAACGCGCAAGACCTATCCTTGTCATTCTGTTAGGTTACTTAAGCCGAAATATCCTTATTGAATATTTTTATCTGGCGGCGGCCACTTATAGAGCCGCCATCATCACAGGCTGACCAATACCCATTATGGGGTCAACCGGAAGATTGAAGGATGGATATCAACGGGGCAGGTCCAGATCCCTCTTGAAAAACTGGAGGAGTGGGATCCCTGGATCCTCCGCAATGGTAAGCCACAACTTTACCACGTGGCCATCCGGCCGACCTGTCATTCCGTCAGTCCGCGAGTCCCACAGTTTGTTCTGTGAGGTGTTCGTTAACCGATCACCCACTGTACAGATGAATTTCGACTCACCTTACTTCGTAAAAGACTCTCAGTAAAATGTTGGGTATCAGGGGAGAGAAATGACTCTAGATAAGAGTCATTTCTCTCCCTTGATTTGTGAAATATGCATTCGTTTCATTAATATCTGAAACTCACAGAAACACTTTGCACATACAGTATATAGTACATATATGTGCATATAATTATCTGTTTACTTTAATACAGGGGTGCACAGACTTGTGAAGACTAGAGCCCGCATGGATTCACCGTAACTTATAGGAGGGCCACCAAAAAAACCACGAAAGTTATATATCTTATCATGTTTATTAATTACATGTTACAAAGAAACAGTCAAAATTAAACAAGGACTTTTAATAGATTGCGTGGTATTGCGTTGGTTTAACAATATTTTTTCATCTTGGGTTCGAGACTTTTAGTAGTGAAACACAAAATTAATTTTAAATTTTTCATTAATTAAACGGCACTGCTATCTTGTGCGAGTGTACAGCTTTTTAAATTACCTATTTCACACACAAAAATACAGTAAAAATAAAAGAATTTTTTTCATCTTGGGTTCGAGACTTTTAGTAGTGAAACACAAAATTAATTTTAAATTTTCATTAATTAAACGGCACTGCTATCTTGTGCGAGTGTACAACTTTTTAAATTACCTATTTCACACACAAAAATACAGTAAAAATAAAAGTAAAGTTTATTATTACAGATATAATTATTATTTTTTCATCATTGTTTAAAAACATTATCATCGAACCACTGTAAACATAATTTCATTTCAGAAAAATATTATTGGAAAATGCATTGTTCAAAACTACAAATATTTCGTTGATGGCGTGACTTGTTAAAATAACACATAGTGAGACGGGCCGCCAATAAATCAACGGAGGGACGCGGTTTGTGCATCCCTGCTTTAATACAATCTAACTGTTTTAATCGTAGAATCTATTATGAAAGCACCAAATGAGAAACAGGATAAATAAAAGGAACGGTTCACAAATATCCTAGTTTTTGTTATACTATTCAATGTCCATCATTTAAGTATTTTCATCAAAAATCTCTTCCATATCTACAGTAAATAATGAAAATGGAATTATGTTTTGTATAGATTTAAGATGTTTTTCCAATTTTACAATTGGGTTTCCATCTTTCTCTTCTGTATAAATCAAGATTTTTCTTCTTCATTATGATTCGTACAGTCACAGTATTTTTCCCAATCATTATCATAATAATATATTATATGCGTGTCTATAAATAATACTTGTGTTTAATAATATAAAATATTTTATATATGTAATTCTTAAAATATTTTTCAGAATATTCAAGCCTTTCCAGCATGAGATCATTCAACATATCTGAACCTCCACCAACTCCTTATCAATTTGAAACTGTTCTTAGTATAGAAACTACGAGAAAATTCTTAGAAAACTACTGGCACTATTCCATCTACATATCCGTTTTCTATCTTGTCACCATTTATTTGCTCCGAAAATACATGAAGTCCAGACCAGCGTTCCATCTGAAAACTGCCAGTGTAATCTGGAATGGAATCTTAGCAATTTTCAGTATTTGTGTTGCGATTAACGGAATTCCAACGTTCCACTTTATATTTACCCATTATCCATTTTATTACGTAGCTTGCGATAAAACGATTTATATGCAAATGCCGCAGTTTATATTTTGGGGAGCATTGTTCACTTTTTCCAAGGTTTGGGAATTAGGCGATACAGTTTTGATTATATTGAGAAAAGGAAAATTAATATTTTTGCATTGGTATCACCATGTGACCGTCCTCTTAATAATATGGTATGGAGCGTATAGGGAAGTGAGTGTAGGAGTATTATTAATGTATTATAATTCGATTGTGCATTCTGTTATGTACAGTTATTTCACCTTAAAATGCATGGATGTTAAGATTCACGTCAACGTGGCCATGTTCATCACTTCACTCCAAACAATGCAAATGGTGAATGTATTCTTACTTAGTTGTTGGATATATTGGTTACATCTGAATGGATACGAATGTGATGTTCCGATAGATTGCTTACATTTCATTTTCATTATAGGCATAACGTATCTGATTTTATTCGTTTATTTGTTTTACGAAAATTATATTCGTTATAGGGTTTCTAAAAAGAAAGCTGATTAATTAAATTTAAACGATGACCATATCAGTTGATTAGGGCTGCCAACATCGAGTTGATGCTACCCCGAAGAAATGTTATAATTTTATGAAGTTTTACCATAATATTTAATTTTTACTATATTTCTATTACATTTATTCAACGCAAAACATATTTATTTATTTAGTTATTTCATAAAATTGCATAATGATTCTTGTTCGTTTTTCTAATACTTTTTTGTTTGAGATCCAAGAAAACACAATGAATAACATCTAGTTTCACACAACGTCATTTTGAATGAAGCGAAGGCCCGATATCACTTTACACAAAATGAGTTAAACAAATTTATATACCAAAATGATTGCCAATATCGCGTCGAATTTTTATAATCCATTCCTTCCTAATAGCATCATCTTGTGGAAAACAATGCCACGGTCCAATAGGCAATTTTGCCATTGAGACATGGCATTGTTTCAATGCCATTTTGTCTCAACATGCAAGTTTCCATTATAACTTTTGCATAACGATACCGAGTAATGAATGCAACTCGTGTTGTTTTGCGATTCCAGTCACAGAAATTATGTTTCGTTTTAGCGTCACAAGGTAGCGCGCGTACAATGTGGGCATTGTACATTCTATAAAATCGGCTTCTGCGCATTCACTTCCATTCTCATTATTCATTATCTAGCCCAGTTTTTTCTAAACTTTATGTTACTACGCCTTCCATAAAACATAATGTGGGACGGTTCCTAAACCTCAACAGTAAGCCATTAGTGATTAGTCTCTTTTGACATCAGAAATAACTCAACATCAGTTTGTTTCTGTTGAGGATGATGTTACACTCTCTAACTTTTAAAATCTTATCATCTAACAGGAACTACTTTCTTGCGACGTTAGAAAATCGGTGTAAACCGGTGTCAACACACCGGTTGCACCGGTGCAAATCTTGGCGTAAACTTATATTATTACTTCATAAAAGTAATACAGCCACATGTTTGAATGCTAAACTTTATTTACATAAAAAAGGAAAAAATAAACCTAATCGACAATCATATTGAATTGTATTAACGTAATTGATAATCATTTTTAAATTAATTTCCTTTTATAATAATTAATAATTGATACAACGACCTCTCGATGACGTTTGAATTTGACGTTATTATTTTTATTGGTTATTGTTTCTAGTAGTACTAGCGGCCATTTTATAAAGTATGCTCTTGCAAGCATGTCATCTATTATATAGCATATATTACAAAAAATTACAATTCTGTCAAACTTTTCGCGGCTACCTTTGCACTACTTCGCAACTTCCAGCTTCGAAATCGCTGATCTAGCCATCACGATATGCGATATTATGGTTGTAATTTTAATAAAGATAAAAATAAAATTCTATTAACTTTTTTGTCCACGAGTATAGGCTTTAGTGAATCCGAATAATTTTATTTAAAAATCGATGCCCGAAGAACGATCGCAAAACCCGTAGTGTTCGTGTCAAAATGACATTGTTGGCAACCCTACAACTGATATGTCATCGAGATAATTTTCAGTGGTTTGTTATCCCTGCTGACTCTAACAAAAATCCAATAATTCTTTAATAAACATTAAAAAAGTATCTGAATAGTCTGAATGCGCGCCATTTTTAAATGATTAAAAACCTAAATTGTTAAATTATGCAAAAGTACAAATCGAATATTATTGCATAGCCTTAAATACAACTTTTTGGCTACACTTAACATACAGAATTTTGGAGGCTCTACATAGAGACGACTAGAAAATGAATCTGTTCGAAATGGTCCATATAAAATGTTCGCATAAATCTATGCAATACTTCGCATAAAAATTACTACTTACTTATTAAATCAATTTTTATTAAAGTTTAATTAAGCATGATTATCAGATTGCACCAGATAAGCTGAAAATGTAGATAAATAAGGAGATCTACGGTAGTGAATTAATGCTCCTTCACTGATTATCCCACTTTCGATGCGTCAATTATTTGTTCTTTATTTTTTTATTACTAATTAACGTATATTAACTTTCATATATCGTTTCTTTATAAAATATCACATCACTATTCAACTTAACTGTCATCTGTGAACATCTAGAGTGGCGGCGGCCATCTTTGATAGCCAAGATTATATTGAACTGAGCTTGATCTCTCATTGGCATTGAACAAAGAACTTACTGAATTTATATCTAGTATATACTGCTTATCGTATGAGATGATTATGAAAAATTATGCTTTGCTAATCACAATAATATTCCTGATTATCTTATGAGTGTTGTTGAAGGATGAGGTAGATGGATCGAAATCGGATCTCTTTTTAAAAAAATATTCAGTGTGTCACCTGTAGGATCCCGTTGTGTTCTCATCGGAGGAAATGAGTTCAACGTCTTCCAAAAACCCTCATCACTCGACTAATCAGAATAAATAAACAAAGTTCTCAACTTGTGTGGTCACCAGACTTCTTCCCTAAAAACCCTTCTGTTGAAAAATAAACAGCATCCAACAGTTGCTAAAGAGGAAGACGGATAACAGAAGTTTCATTATACATTAACTGTACATAAAGAAATTGAGTATAGAAATATGAAACACAGTTACTATATTATTTTACATAAATAAAAATATCGTATAAGAATATAACTGGTTATCACTATAACATATTATATTCATTATGCTTACCGATTTATCTGATCTAATGAATCTGTAAAATGTACAGTTCGTTCCAAAAAGATTGTCACCCGCTTCGCAGGGGGCTGAGCTTACCGGAAATTGATCGGTTATAAAGTCTGTCAGTTCGAATATGCATAGTGGAAGCTAAAAATGGACGTGTCCGTTCTGACAAAGAATAGGGGTGAGGTATACGAATGAGATGGGTCGATTACAGCGCTCTGAACTGAAAAGATTAATCGCTCACTATTTCAAGCAAGGCAGACTTTCTAGTTATGAATTGAGTAAATAACATTCTGTAATATCATTTTTTAAATTTTGAATATTGGTAATTATGAGGATGATATTTACAGATTTATTTTTTTAAATTCTAATATGCTAATATAAATATACCGTATTTGTTTGCCGCCATATACAGTATATATATATATTTTTTTTATATATTCCCGTCGAGGATAAGAATGAAATTTTATTTGCATAAGCGTGAATTTTTGAAGTTTAAATTGAAAAAAGATTTCATATCGAGAATAGCAGCAATATTTATGAATCATAATAACTAGTTTTTTAAGTAGTATATATATATTCAGAAAGAATTATTTGGATAAATCTGAAGCAAATGCATATTTATATATGACTAGTTCAAAATAAACATTTAATGATATAATTAATAAAGTATTTCATAAGAAATGATTTTTTAAAATGAAATTTTGTAAAAACTAAGATTAGCATTTACTGTATATCTTTACAAATCGAGTCCAATTGTTTTATAATGTTTTGGGTGAAAACAATAAAAATACAAAGCGAAAGATAGTTATAACTTTATTAAAATAAATAGAACATAATACGTAAATATAAGTAACAATTGAAATCTCTCATACTTTATCTTTATACCGAACTTTCAGAAAGACATGGTAGAACATAAACTATAAGTTTGACTATCGAATACAAATATAAACTCTTATTAGAAAAATTAGCAGAAAACCAAAACAGATATAACACAAAATTCATTTTGACACTCACGTTCAATTTTTATATTTTCTTTTTTAAATCCGATGATTAAGTTGTCATGGAAACGAAACATATATCGTTTGGTTTTTATCATTTGGTCAATTAACGGATATTAAACACTTTATCAACGACAATCGATTGGAATAGTTTTTAATTTTGTTACAAACGCGGAAAGAAGTATACATTTTCAAATAAAAATCTTAATATCTTTTTAAAATTATAAAATAAAATACTTCCCGTAGTCGCCATTACCGGTGCTTTGCTTGGTGCTTTAGCAACTTATCGCTTAATTACTCGTTTAGTTACGACTATAAAATGCTGCATTTTGCATAAATTAATAACAACATAAATCTGCATTTTGCGTAAATTAATAACAACATAAATTAAATTGTAAATAATAAATTGAAACTTTCCTAATAAATGCTCAAAATCAATTTTCGGAAAAAATGATTGAACACCTGTCATTATGCCTACCTAACCCTGTTGCTTAGAAAAAATAAATGGAATCTTCCAAAGCTCCGCAAACTCGAATTCGCGCCTGTAATGATTAATCTCATTGGTTTGTAAGTATTGTAAGGAAGCCGAACATCTTCCGCTTAGGTGACAAACTTTTTGGAATGAACTGTACTTAATCTAAATGTGTATAGTTAATCAAGTGAATGATTATTTCTATATTTTTGAAAACTATTATATTGCTGATGAAGATGTTTTTTCGATGTTAATGTAAAATTAAGAATATTTAATCAACATCGGAAGTTATAATGGAATTTCGACCGAAATTATAAGAAACAGATGGTTACTTATATTATACTTAGTTTAGAGCCATTGCTGTGCCATTTCATGTTATATTTTTATATTTTTTATAAAGAATCACAAAAATTAACAATAGCGTATTGATATTTATACGATATAAATTTTTTTCATATTACTTAATAAAGTATATTTCTGAACTAATTACTTCTTATGCTTTAACATTGACCGATATTTTATAAGCAGTTTGACAACTTTAAGTTGACGTGATAATTATCGTATCTTTAAGGTTATTAATTTTTTGTTTACTCACCTACTGATTATCAAATATTTTTCAAGATTAATTTATATAAATGCAGTTTAAATAATTAGTCATTATTTTACTCGCGGATAGTAAAAAAGTATGAATCTTGGACAGAAGACGTCAATTGTCTCAACAGATTATAAAAATGTAAAGCTAGTATGACAGGTTGAATGCTGAAGCATACGATAATTTTTTAGTAATTCTTAAAAATGATTTTATCTCATAATGGTGCCATTAAAACAAAAATTTATGTTCTTTAAATCTATATTTCTAAATCTGTTCAAAATTTTACTACATAGTAAGAAAAAAACTGCAGTGCACAATTTTTTTATGTCTATAAAACACAAGACTATTTTTGAAGCACCGGAATAAATTCCTCTCAATTTATTGAGTGTCTGAAGAATATTTTTTTTTCATTTTTTATATTAAAATTTATATTTAAGATCTTTTATATATAAAATATAATTTATAAGATGATGTTTATGTAACATACTTTTATTTTTTATCGGGATTAAGGATTGGCTCAAATTCAAAATACATAAACTTGATGATAAATTTAAATATACAAAAATATTAGAAATTATTTATTGCAAAGAACTATAAATTTCGATTCAATTAAATATAAGGTACAATATATATTTTTACCTATTCGCTTTAGATTCATCGTTTCATAATGAAATTAAGTAAGGTGGAGTGGGGTAAGGGCGTACTTGGGGGAAATGCATTATCGGGATTTTTTTATTATAAGATAATCGAAATTTTGCTATTTGATATTGTAGTATTCTATTACAAGTTAATATCGATCTATCGACGTAGATAACTCACGATGAATGATGCGAATCCAGTATTTACATCGACTCTTACAAACGTGTCTCGTCCGAACAGCAGACAAAACTTTGACAGCATTTTAAAAGTGCAATAATTCTTAAGATAACTTCGTATTAGGAGATATTTTTTTGGTACGGTACGAAGAATATTGATTAAGGTTTGCAATACGTAAACAATATTTTTTGACATTTCAAAAGTTTTTGAGAAAAACCGTAGAAAGCTCTTTCTCCGTAAATATTGTTATCTAGGGCAAGTGCGTAACAGCGCCATGGGGTAAGTGCCTATTAGACTGTTCTGGCCTCATAACGCGTTCAATTTAATTTTTTCGTATTTTACATTTTAATCTATTTATTAACTTCTTTTTCTATCATATAACATGAGTCGCAGCTACGTCAGAAAAACCAACAGGGGCGATTATTCAAAAGAAATGAACGACATGCGAACATTGTCCGAGATGACGATTGATAAATGCAAAGATATCAATTAAAATTTTCGTATAAACCATTTTTTATTCAATAAAAAACATTTTGTAATATTTCACTATACCACCCTTCACATTTCACAAGGGGAGGGCACAACCTCCATCCCCCTGCCTGTATGTTAAAGCCGATATGGGGCCATCGAAAAGCGACTCGTGTAAAAGGGTTTAGGTCAGTATGTCTTCATTTTTAAAAAAATCGAGGTCAAATATCATGAAGCCGGACCGTGCCGCTTATATACTGTACCTAAAAAATTAGATGTCTTTCAACCAAAACGGCGGCGTAATGGTTCAGGCGCTTGCCTGCGGAACCGAACGTTGTAAGTTCGAATCACGCTTACGTGCTGTTTTTTTCAAGTGAATAAATTAAAATGTTACTATCAATAAATTAAACTTCAGATAAAATCAAGTTTTTTCTTGTCATAGTTACGTATGGGATAGCAACAATTCGACGAGGTGCTACTACCGCATACGTAATGAGGCTTCGAGCGCAAATGGATAATTAGGTATCACCCTACACATAGTGAATTACGCAACAATTCGACGAGGTGCTACTACCGCATACGTAATGAGGCTTCGAGCGCAAATGGATAGTTAGGTATCACCCTACACATAGTGAATTACGACAATTAGAGAGAGAGAGAGATAAAGCGAAAAAGAGATCGAACAATAATTGAAAAGTGATTTTGCCAAAATGTAACAATGACAAAAAAAAACTTACTTTTACCTAATGTTTTATTGTCAATAATATTTTAATTTATTCACTTGAAAAAAACCAGGTAAAAAATATGTGAGATTCGAACTTGTTCAGCTCCGCAGGAAAGCGCCTTAACCACTACGCAGCCGCTTTGGTTGAAATATCTGCAGTTTTTTAGGCATATAAGCGATGCGGTCCGGGCTTTAATATTTGACCTCGATTTTTTTTAATAACGAAGGCATAATGACCTAAACCTTTTTACACGAGTCACTTTTCGATGGCCCCAAACTGTAGGTTAAAGACGATCGAAATCGGTGGGACGGAGTTGTCTTCTCACATTTAAAGAGTTCAATTCTTGTTTCTTTAACAAAGAATTACTCTAAAACGAAACAACCTATCTTAATGCAGTAAATAGCATTTTATAGTAGATTTTTTTCTTAATTCTGCTCATGCTTTAGGGTGCGTAAATAAACTTCAAAGGTTTTTAAACAACCTATCTTAATGCAGTAAATAGCATTTTATAGTAGATTTTTTTCTTAATTCTGCTCGTGCTTTAGGGTGCGTAAATAAACTTCAAAGGTTTTTTAACTTGAACGTACGCTCTTACCTCGTTTCGGGTTAAGTGCGGATAACTGACATTTTGTAAGATTTTGTCGCAAATATAAAATTTTCAAAAATGAATTAAACGGCAATAGTTGTGGAATGCCATTGTTAACGACCCTGCCAAATATCTATAGGATAGGTTGAAATACCTTCGTTTAAAGTCCAACTTTGTAAAAACCGCTCTGCACTTACCCCCTCCACCTTATTTTTTTAATTTTTAAATCCGTAGAAAGAATTTTCAATCAAATAAATGTTGATTAATTGTAATCATTAATCAATAAATAAATGTTCTAATATTCAATAAATATAACCTTTTACTGAAGAGTGATGGTTCAGAAAGTCCCATTAACTGTCTTCGTGTAAAAAGGTACAGTTATAGTCTTTATTAGATTAACAGTCACGTCATTTAGAATATAATGTTCATTTATCCGTAAATAATTTTAAAATAGGTATGTAAAATTTTCATTTTATGGAATTCGAGAATTTGCATTTAATCACAATTTCCATAATTCTAAGAATTTTTGGCATTTAATCATTAATATTATGAATTTCGAATTTTAATCCTACAATTTTATGTAACGATTTCGTTTCGGTCTTTTATATTATTTTAAATAGTAAAATAACATCACTAAAAACTATACTGTATAGTATTACAAGATAAGCATTTTTTTCTAATTATCACAACATTAAACGGGTCAGATCAAAGTTGCCAAAGCCGATATCACCAGCTAAAAATAGAAATTACTTCTCGAGTTGTTCTCCGAAAATTTTATGGCAAAAACAAATTACTACAGTGTATATTAAATTACATTTTTTGATTGTTTTATTTGTATTTTCTAAATTTAATGATGTCCTTTTGAGTTTTAGAAAGGAATTGAATGCATAATATCAACAACCCTACAATTTAAATTTAATAGTCATAAGAGGAATAATCAAATTAATCTTGAAATATTATTAGAATCAAATTTTGGCTGACTATATAAAATTCTGTGTCCATTCTAGAAATTTACATGGATTATAAATTAATTTTAAATAATGAGCATATTTTGGTATCAATATAATATAGTAAGCTCCTATATAACGCGCTTTCCTATAACGCGACGAAAAAAATTCGACTAGTGCTCATATAACGCAATAAATAGTCCCGTATAACGCGTAGGATAAATTTTTTTAACGTTACTTATAATATCCGTTGACTGTAATAAAAACTAAACAATGTTTCCGTTTCCATGACAATTTTAACAATTTTTTCGTCGGGTTATACGAATCCTCGTATCCTCGAATCCTCGTTTTACTTATAATATCCGTTGACTGTAATAAAAACTAAACAATGTTTCCGTTTCCATGACAACTTTAACAACTTTTTCGTCGGGTTATACGAATCCTCGTTTTCGGGGTCCGTGTTATGCAGGGTTTACTTGTACAGTGGACTCCCGTACAACGCGGGGGATACGTTCTGCGTTATACGAGCCATGCATTATCAAATGATTTTATGCTAATTTAAAGTTGTCTCTAAATTCTAGCACTGTTCGCATATTGCTAATGAGACTTGCGTTAGTTTCGAATATGATTTTATTGTGTGAGAGAGTTAATTAACATAAGGTTTCTTTTAATAAAGGAAAAAACAAAACAGAATACAAGTAAATAAATTTTAAAAAAATATTACATGCAAGCCAAAAATTCCGTACAACACGGACTCCGAAAACGCGGATTCGTATAACTTCGACGAAAAAGTTGTCACGGAAACGAAATAAACATTATTTGGTTTTTATTATAATCAACGGATATTATAAGTATCGGATAAGTAACATTAAAAAATTTATCCTACGCGTTATACGGGACTGTTTATAGCATTGTATGAGTACTAGTCGCAATTTTTTCGTCTCGTTATAGTAGAGCGCGTTATATGGGAGTTTACTGTATATAATATTTTTAAAAATTTAGTTACCTGTATTCTGTTTCGTTTTTTCTTTTATTAAAAAAAGTTAATTAACACTTTGCACACAATAAAATTATATCATTAGCAGTATGCGATCAGTGCTGGAATTCAGAGACAAGTTCAAATTTGCATAAAATCATCGTGAATGACTTCTGTTATTTGGCCAGAAAAAATTACTCTTCATACTTAAAAATTTCAAATATTTTCATATAATACTGTGGACTACCACAATAAGTTATGTTTTTCTTTTACATTTTATAATCTAATTTTTATATAAAATTAATTTTCAGTTATTTTTAATAGCACTCATCTAATATATTACTATTAAAAAAACTGTAATTTCATTATGATAACTTTATTTAATCTATTTTTACTATAAAAAAAAAGTTTCTTTATGGTGTTTTGTCCTTGAAACCATTATTTTTGCCTACTTGAAGAATTAAATTTAGATACAAAAAGTGAAAAGTGAAATTATAGTATTATAAACATACCATTATTTTTGCCTACTTGAAGAATTAAACTTAGATACAAAATAAACTAAATTAAAATGTCATGTAATAAATAAGAATTAAGATAATGTAAATAAGAAATATTTTATGTATTATATTATTATAGTAAAATATTTTTATAAACAAAATTATTATGTTTTATATTATCACAAATTACTGGAAAAAATCACAGGAAAATTATTAAAAATCACAGTTAAACTTTGCTATAATTTAAATTTTAATCATAGCAAAAATTTACTAATGTATAAGTGAAAAGTTCATTACAGTTTTCCATTTCTCTAACAATAAATCAACCCCAATACTGAATTGTCCTATACTGTTAATAGGAATGACCATGTCATATTTTAAAGATTTGTATATAACTACTAGTTAGGCATTTACTTATATAGATTGTTATTTTGGTATATATTGATATATATAGAATAAAATATACTAATTATGGTAAAATAATGCACTGATTTGAAAATAAATGAAATTAAATTAGCAGGTTAACCACTCGCCCGGTCCGAAGTTGTCCATAATTCAGACATATTTCAACATGTGCGCAAATTTCTCTTTATGTCAATATATTTATAATATCAAGCACACTAATTTCATAATATTACTAATATTTAGACAGTAAGAATCAAATCTATACAGTTATTTAGTACATTTTTAAGCCGTAGATATCTGTAATTTCAAGTTGAATATACCATTTGACAAACGTGTTTTTCAATAGGTGTTCTTGTGAAGCCTGGTGAGAGTTTTGTGAAGTATTCTGGGACTTAAGCTAATCAACAGACGGTAGTAATATAACTATTGTATGTTATAAAAAAATTAGTGAGGCTATATCTAATCTGTAAAAAGTACTATTTACATGCTGGTCCAAAGTTCACCCGATTGACTGTAATGCATGTCTCGTATAATGCGATTTCCTATAACGCAGAATGTACCAAAGCGTTGTACGGGAGTCCACTGTATATGGAATTATAGCACTCTTTCATATAATTAAAATATAGTAAATAATTTGGAGAAAAAAAATTAAGCTTGTTGATAAATTTAATAACATTTTTAATATTTGAACATTTAATGTTCTTTATTTGTTCACATTTAACCAAATTTTTATAAATCACTATGATTATCAGTGTCTTTGCAAGAGTAGGATGAATTAAAGTATAATTCCCAAATAATTATATAAAGCATAATTCCCAAATAAAATAGTTTATTTGGGAATTATGCTTTAATTCATCCCTACCTTGCAAAGACATTGATAAAAATTTGGTTAAATGTGAACAAATAAAGAACATTTAATGTTCAAATATTAATCATAAATATCACTTCTATTAGTTAATATTAATTAATAACATTTGTTATCGAAAAATGTATTAAATTAAAAAATAATAATTCTTTTAACATAAGCAATAATGTTGTTTTAATAAGTTAAATAAGTTTACAAGGTAATTTCTCTGACAATTTTTAATTGTTTCTCTCTCTCTCTTTCTAGAAGAAAAAATATATTTTACAAAATTAATTATTCCATTTGATCAAATTACTTATAAGTTAAATAAACTTTATAGTTGTTACTTTATTCTTAGTACGTAAAATATCATTCTGCTATTGATTTCCCAATTAATTTTTCAAAAATTTCTTATTTAGAAAATATTTATAAAAAAAAAAGGTTTATAAAAATAATCGAAATTATTACAAAAATCATTTGTAAATTTAATGTTATAGAACTAAATAAAAGAAAAACAAAAACAATTAAGAATTATTCTTAACGAAAATATTAAAATTTAATTCGAACGATGACTAACATCATACGGTTAACAAATTCAAAGATACTGTTATAAATTATTTTTTAATCAATTAATGAATATTTCGATAAACAGTTAATAATTAATATTTTTTATTCTATTTTTATATAAAAAATCAAATATAATAATTTCATAAAATTGACACACGAATATCTTTTTAAAATTCCTTTTAGCATTCTTAGAAAATACAAATTGTTTTGATTATAAATTAAAACAATCGGAAATATTAATTTTCGATGAGAATTGTTTTGATGTATATTAATACTAATTAGCGCCGGATGGTGAGGCGAATGAGGCAGTCACCTAGGACGAAAATTATGAAAGGGCGCGAAAATGCAGTTGCAATTTCATACACAAACTTAATTATATTTATCTTGATAATATTTTCTAACATGATATTTATCAAGGGAGAGAGAAACCGATGCGAATTAAATTATAATTTACATGATTGAATGACAGTCTGCCTAAATAAAATAAATATTTGTTTCCCTTACGTTTTACCGCATTGATATATCGCAATTTGGATATCAATCTCAAATATGCTTTTTATATTATTATTGTTTTTAACATAAATACCACTTGATTTTCTTTAAAGTTACATATAATCACAATCTGGGTTTACTGCCTCACAACCCAAGTTTTTGTATGTTTCTCAATGACAAATATGCTTTTTATATTATTATTGTTTTTAACATAAATACCACTTGATTTTCTTTAAAAGTTATATATAATCCCAGTCTGGGTTTACTGCCTCACAACCCAAGTTTTTGTATGTTTCTCAATGGCTATGTATCTGACGTCATTATATACCCGGTTCCAAAACATTAGATATGTTTATGTATTAATTGCGTGATTAACGAGAAGAGGGAGCACCATTTTCTGATGTTGCCTCGTGTGAAAAAGTATCTACATCAGGCGCTGATTCTAATTATATTATATTTCGGATAAAATAAACTGTAATAAATTTATCTTAAAGCTCATTTTCTGATATATCAGTGATATACGTTAAATGAATAAATATATAAAAAAATAACTGTACTGATCGTAGGAATGGCTGAAATAATGCTAATTTTCTAACTTTTTCATATTTAGATAGTTCAAGTTCTGATGATTTCTGCGTTCCGATTCTAAACTGGGATCCAAATTTGGTGGTAAGCTACAATTCTAGACCATACACCCCCCAGATCAAGTCTATAATTGGTGGAGAAGAATTGCTTTTTAGGTGTTCTCACATCGGAAGATACGTTTTGATTGGACCCAGAAGCGTTACCTGTTTGGAAGGACAGTGGTCATCCGATCCTCCTATCTGCAAGAAGTTGGCCGATGAGAAAGATATCGATGGTGAGTAAAAACAATTTACAGCTTTATATATATAATACATCGCAATATTCTAGAATACAAAGTTTGTCTTCTTTAGATTCTCGAAATGTTCCAGATTACTGCCATTCCGCTGGAAATGGACATCATCTTTTCCCGTTAGATTGCAAAAGTTATTATAATTGTATGGAACAAACATTCCGAATCCAGTCGTGTCCTTTAGGTCTTCTCTTCGATAACAGTTCCAGAAAATGTGTCCATTCGGAATTATCTGATTGTAAGTAATGTACTCTTCATGACTATAAGAAGCGTGTACAAAACGTAAGAGAAAAAAATATTAGTTCTATACAGTATGTGTGATAGTATTTCTTTCTTTATGAACATTACTACTACACTACTGCTTTAAAATTATCCTTCAATAGTTTACAAAATAGAGAAACTCTGGTTTCTATTATCGGGCTTCTTCCATCTTGTACATCTCGCTTTCATTGGGATGATAACTTTATTATAGGGTGAATGTCTTTGTTAATTTTTATAAATTTTACTTATTCCATTGGATGATTAAGGAAAGAGATATTACATAGAATTACCATACTTTTTGCCACATTAATAACATAAGAAAATTGTATGAAACTTGAATTGAGTTGAATTATGTTGATATAGGCCATTATCCATATCTTTTGCAGGTGATGATCGTCCATCTATCGACATCCATCCTCTACCAGGCACTTCGAATATTCCCATAGGAATTACAGAGGATGGAACATTGGTCGTTTTTCCTGGTCAGAACTTAATTCTCAATTGCATTTATCCCCTGGAATCTGGACCAATAAAATGGGAAATAAAGACTAAAGACGTAGTAAAGACTCATCGAGCAACAATATATGGCGATAAACAAAATCGACTTGAGTTAAAACATGTGAATGAATCCAATAGTGGGAATTATTCTTGCGTCATAAGTGAAAAAAGAAGACACAGTATCAATATCCAAGTTAAAAGTAAGTTGAAGAAAAGATTTAACATTAACTTTACATTGAATACTGTACTTTCAGCTTAATAATTTTTGCCAAAATTTTTTAGTGGTGATGTGCCCCGATATAACTGTTGAAAGTCCTTTGAATATTGTCAATGAAATAACTCAGAAACTCTCCTCGAAAGTGATTTTTTCATGTCTAGAAAACTACACCTTGGTAGGATCGTCTTTTATAGTTTGTCTCGCTAACGGTCAATGGTCTGATAAAATACCAACCTGCGAATTAAAAGGTAAGATTTAAATAATTTATACAGTCAAACCCCGATAAGACGACCCCGTTAAGCCGCCACCCGGTCAATGGTCTGATAAAATACCAACCTGCGAACTAAAAGGTAAGATTTAAATAATTTATACAGTCAAACCCCGATAAGACGCCCCCGTTAAGCCGCCACTCTCGTTGACCGCCAAGAAATTTGGCTGAACGGTCTTTCCTATGTTAATGGAATAGACAAACTCCGATAAGACGCATTCCGCCATCCGCTAGTAGAAAAGTCTAAACAAATATTCCTTTTGGTATTTCTTTGTCCTCGTTAATCCGCCAAGGGCCGCATGTAAGGTGACTCACATCGCGAAGTTCATCAGTACTGTATATGTTAAAAGCTCTCTGGATTCATTTGTAACCAACGGGTGGAAGAGATGGAGTTTTAATGGTTAATCATGTGTCTCTTTAAGCCTGGTTCACACCTAGGTCATAGAAAATTTAAGATCGTAAGAAACAGATTGTTACCATAGCGACTAATCAAGTGGTGCGAAGTATTGTAAATGCAGCAACGCTCGCGAAAGGCTCCTCTTTTATTTCAAATTCGCCAGCCTCCGTTGCTGCAAAGTAGGGGTTCTTAACCGGGGATATCCATATCTCTTGGGATATGAGAGCATAATGCTGAGATTATGGGACTCGATCTCTAAAGTACTGTAAATTCAAACTGTTGATATATTTCGAAGTCATACTGGCAACTAATATAAGGAATGGTAATGATTATTTCGACAGTCAAATGAAGCGGGTATGGGACCATATTGAACAATCCATTGGGGTCTGGAGTCATCAAAAGGCTAAGAACCCCTGCTGTAAAGTATACAATTTTTTTTAGAAATGTTAAGTTTGGATATAAAATATAAATGTTGTGTATATTTTATTAAATTTAATAAATTCGGAGTTCATTTTCATTTCTATAACATACGTGTTTTCGATAAAATAGTGATATATTGAATATAAATGTAATGTATTTTATTAAATTTAATAAATTCGGAGTTCATTTTCATTTGTATAACATACGTGTTTTCGATAAAATAGTGATATATTATGATGTATTTATCACTAATTTTGATGATTTTGGCGCCTAACCCCGATTAACCACTAAAATCGTCCCCAAATGGATGGTGACGTCTTATCAGGTTTGTCTGTAATTTGTATCAAGTAAAATTAACTCAGGCTAATCAAATTATATATGTTTTAAAGGCTGTCCAAGACCAGATACGCTGGAAGATGCTTGGATAAATCTGTCTCCGGATTTGCCTTTCTATCCTGCCAACACCAAATTACTTCTATCCTGCAAACAGGGTGCTCCAGCCACAAAAATCCCAGCTGTTATCAGATGTTTACCAGAAGGAGTATGGAATATCTTCCCATTCCCTACTTGTTTGAAGTGAAGAAGCATTTATGCTATAAAATATTTAAACTGAATACGCACATTCATTACAAATGATCATTTGACATCCACATTTGATATCTCATTATCATTAGATAAATTCATTTAACCAAGTTGACTGTCTCTATAAGTAAGATGTGGCAGATACTGTCCAAGTTAAAATCAAAATTATTGCATAATATATCGCTATTTTTTTTTTATATTGCTCTTTGAGCAATATAAAAAATTATGTTAGCAAACTGTTTATCTTTTTAAACTTAACTGAAAACAGTTATTAAACACAATTTATGTTTTATGTTAAAATTTTTAATCTTATGTGCATATTTCTGAAATTTTGTGATTGTACTCTCGGCAGTTTTTTTAAATCAAAGGTAATCTTGATTTGAAAACTGCAATATAATTTAATTTATTTTCTGAAATTTTAAAACAATGTATATTCTAGAAAAGTTCATTTGTATATTTATTTTATGTTATGCTCTATATGAATGTAAATGTTAAAAAATATAAATAAATTTTTTTCCTATCTTTTTATATAGAGTATATCTATTAAATAATTTTATATACAGTTATATAAATACATTTGATATATGTATATCTATTAAATTAATATCGGAAGAAACAGTATTATTTTAAACTTTGATTATGCATGATAGTTCATTGATTCTCGTATATAACCAAAACACTTTGATTTGTTGAAGCACATCATGTGATTTCTAAAACATTATAAACATCCGATTCAATTAATTTTATTGAATGGATCTTTCAAGAAAAATTTTATTTTAATTTTAAATTTTTATTGGCAATTATGCTGACGTTCTCTCTTTGGAAGATAAATTGTTGCCGGTCGTAATTTAGCTATAGATCGAGAATCTCCATAATTCGATTTATAGCTCAAAAGTTGAGTGGCTCGTCTATCCTACATAACTGATGACTTGTTGAAACCAATGAGATGTTACTGATTATAAAACCGAAGTTCATCGGATCAACTCGATGGCCGGATGGTAAAGCAATCTGTTTCCACTGTGGAGGTGTAGATTTTTTCAAGAGAAGTTCAGAAACGTCCATTGAACTTGTACTGATTATAAAACCGAAGTTCATCGGATCAACTCGATGGCCGGATGGTAAAGCAATCTTTTTCCACTGTGGAGATGTAGATTTTTCAAGAGAAGTTCAGAACCGTCCATTGAACTTATACTTCATTCGGCCGACCTCAATACAGTGGTACCTTGGTTAACAACGGCCTCAGATAACGACGTACTTGATTAACTACGAGTAGCAGTAAGAAAAAAGATTTCTTGGTTGATACAGGCTTTGGTTAAGGACTCTTGATTATGTGAAACTCTATTGGTAAAAGATATTGTGGCAACTGCTCATGATCTTAACTTGGAAGTAGAGGAAGACAATGTTGAAGAATTATTAGAGATACATGACCGAGAACTGATTACTGATGATCTAAAAGAACTTTTCAAGCATCAATGTGAAGAAAAAAAAATGTAAATTTCATTTGAAGACGAGAATGGAAAGAAAGAACAAATTATGACTGCTGAAATCAAAAACGTTTTCACAAAACGAAGCTCCAAATGTTGCTAAGAAATGGAATCCAAACAAATCTGAGGTTATCAGAACTGCAAATCTGTTTGACATTTAAAATGAGTTTAATCTGTATTTTTTAATAAGTACTATGGTTTCAGGAGGAACCGAAACAAATCAATCGATTTTCAATTAAATCCTATGGAGAATCGCGCCTTGGATAACGACGGTAATCCTGGAACGGATTACTGTCGTTAACTAAGGCATCACTATACTGTTATAAATTATTTTTTTCGATCAACTGTTAATAATTAATATTTTTTAATTCTATTTTTATATTAAAAAAATCAAATATAAGTTAACTTCATAAAATTGACACATGAATATCTTGTAAAATTCCATTAACCTTTTTTTGAAAATTCAAATTTTATGATTAGAAACTCAAATGATCGGAAATATTAATCTTCGATGAAAATTATTTTGATTTGATTATTTCGTTCTGTAAAGTCGGTATACAGAGTAGTGTTGAACATCGAACATCGATGTTTTGATATCGATTTTCGATGTTTTAGACATCGATGTTTTGATATCGATATTCGATGTTTTTTCTGTTTATGTAGTAGAATTGATGTTTGGGTTAAGTAATATTATATAATATTTTTATAAGTGGAATTTTTTATAATTGGTAATGATTTTATTTAATTTTTTAGTTTTGCATTAGGAAAATCGAACAATCCATCTGGCAATATTGATTTAGTGCTTATATTTGTCACGTGAGACACTTTATTATCGCCATTTAATTAATATTCGAAACGCTTTTGGTTTTTTTTTATTTCAAAGTATTTATATCTTTGTAGCTCAGTAAAGATTCCTCCGAAAAACTTACGGCAACATTTTGCTAAAAATAAAATTAATTGTACAACTTGCATATAATATTCAATAAAATCTAAAAACTAATGGTAATACAATGAATTTAAGGTGACATCTTGAAAGCAAACATCCATAACTTCTTGGAGTTCAGAAAGACTTGCAGAAGGAAGAAAAATGTCATCAAGACACTGACGAAGCATCATTGTCACACCCAGGAAAACAAAGAAAATTTCAGAGAAGTTTAGGAGCATTGAAGAGTTCAAATCAGGTGAATTAGCAGAAAATAAGGTAAATCAGGCTTGTATATTTATGGTGTGCAAAGACAATATTGCCATTGAGTATTTGAATCGTGAAGGTTTTCAACATTTCATGAAGATGTTTAGGAGCATTGAAGAGTTCAAATCAGGTGAATTAGCAGAAAATAAGGTAAATCAAGCTTTTATATTTATGGTGTGCAAAGACAATAATGACATTGAGTATTTGGATCGTGAAGGTTTTCAACATTTCATGAAGACAATAGGATCTTCGTACAAAATTCCTTCTCGACCAACGATTAAAATTCTAATTTCCGATAAATATAGTAACATGCTATCCATAGTCAAACAACAGCTCAAATAGAAATTTTGCTTATGAACAACTGCTTTATGGAGAGATATCCAGGAGTTACATTAACTTGACACTCCACTTTATAGATGAGGAAAATAAACTATACAGTGTAGCATTGGATGTTTTTATATTGGAAGAACAGTATACTAGCAAGTGTTTAACTAATAAACTAAAGCAGTTGATAAAATATGGAAATAGATGAAGAAAATGTTAATGCAGCTGTTATTGACAATGCACAAAAAACATCGATGTTTTCTAACATCAATGTTTTTGTGACCAATGTTTTCTAACATCGATGATACCTTTCGATGGTTTTATCGATGTTTTCCTATCGATGTTCAACACTAATACAAAGCCATAAATTATATAATGATGTAGTTTTTAACAGATAATATTTATCAAGAGAGGAAGAAATCGATGCGAATTAAATTATTATTTACATGATTGAATGATAGTCTGTTCAAACAAAATAAATATTTGTTTTTTCTCATGTTTTTCCGTATTGATATATCGCAATCAGGATATCATAATCTCAAATATGATTTTTATATTATTATTATTTTTAATATAAATACTACTTGATTTTCATTAAAAGTTATATATCATTAAAGGATGAGAGACAGTAACCCAGTCTGGGTTTACTGTCTCCTAATTTAAGTTTTTTGTGTTTCTTAATGACTATGTATCTCATTTCATTATATACCCGGTTCCAAAAATATTAGTTATGTTTATGTATTAATGTGCGTTGTTGAAGAGGAGGCACCATTTTCTAATGTTGCCTCGTGTGAAAAAGTATCTAGATCCGGCGCTGATTTTAATTATATTTCGGCTAAAATATAATACAACAGTAATAAATTTATCTTAAAGTTCATTTTCTGATATATCAGTGATATATGTTAAATGAATAAATATATAAAAAAAATAACTCTACTGATCGTAGGAATCGCTGAAATATTGCTAATTTTCTAACTTTTTAATAATTAGATAACTTTGTAATAATTCAGATTCTGATGATTTCTACGTTCCGATTCTAAATTGGGATCCAAATTTGGTGATAAGCTACAATTCTACACCCTACACTCTCCAGATCAAGTCTATAATGAGTGAAGAAGAATTACTGTTTAGGTGTTCTCACATCGGAAGATACGTTTTGATTGGACCCAGAAGCGTTACCTGTTTGGAAGGACAGTGGTCATCCGATCCTCCTATCTGCAAGAAGTTGGCCGATGAGAAAGATATCGACGGTGTGTAAAAACAGTTTACAGCTTTATATATAATATACTACATCGCGATATTCTAGAATACAAAGTTTGTCTTTTTCTTTAGATTCTCGAAATATTATAGATTTCTGCCATTCTGCAGGAAATGGACATCACCTTTTCCCGTTAGACTGCAGAAAGTATTATTATTGCATGGAACAAACATTCCGAATCGCGTGGTGTCCTTTAGGTCTTCTCTTCCATTACAGTTCTAGAAAATGTGTCCATCCAGAGTTATCTGATTATAAGTAATTTAATTTTGATAACTATAAGAAGCGTTTTGAAAAGGAAGAAGAAATATATGAGTTCTAAACAGTACGAGCGATAGAATTTTCTTTCTTTATGACCATTACTGCTACCTTACTACTTATAAAATTATCCTTCAGTAGCTTACAAGATAGTGAAATTCTGGTTTCTTTTATCGGGCTTTTTCCATCGTTACATCTCGTTTATTAATCATACGAGATAAAATTTTTTATTTTGTTTGCTCAATTTATGCACACTGGGATGATAACTTTATTATAAGATGAATGTTTCTATTAAGTTTTATAAATTTTACTGATTTCCATTGGATGATTTAAGAATATAATAGTCGCGAGTGAAGTGAAGGCTCTACTCGAAAATGAGATATTTAACATACGAAAGCAATTTTTGTTAAATTTTAAATAATAAATATAAAAAATAACTTTTTAACTAAATTTAAATTGAATAAATTTTAACTGTTTAAATTTTTGGAATAATAAGTCAATTTTCCATATTCGTCTTTGAAAGGTATTATTTGTTTATTTGATCAAAACATCTTACATAAATACGGGTGACCCTCCTCAAAACAAACCCAAAAAATAAGGGATACAAGTAACAAAATAGTAACTAAAAAATAGCACTTAAAACTATAATATCAGTACCATTGAGAGCCAAGAGTCAATGAGATCTGTTGTATCTGTTTGGTGCTCGAACAAGAAAACAGTTATCGATTTATCAGTACAAAATTTCTTAATGTGAATAAATTTCAGGTTTTCTTAAATTATTTTAGGTACTTGTAATGAATAGTATCTGCATTCATTTTATCTTTAACTTTATTCCTATATAATTATTATTGTATTTAAATAAAGCAGCTGTTTTAAAAGTTACTAGACGCATTACTTTCTTTAATTAATTCATACTTATAAGACATTTTTTATTCTAAAATGCTAAGAATACTAATTCTAAAATACTACAATAAAGTACAGGTATCCCTCGTTTTACGCGTTTTCGCTATAACGCGATTTTAAAAAATAAATTAACTTTTTAAATTAAAAATATTTTTGTATAAAAATTGTTTCATATAAATGAGATAAATGTGAATGAACTGGTGAACTGCTTGATTCCTATTCATCAGAGCTCACTAATGAAGAGCTTCTGGAAAACAACATGAATGTTGTTTTCCAGAATAATTTATTCATTAAAATTTCTATGATAACTTTACACCAAGTTTTCATTTTTTTTATTCTTCTGAAGAAACTCCTATCCATATCTCACCCATGCTAAACAACATTCATGTTGTTTTCCATTTCCAGAAATCAGGACCTCTTTGTTGCTGTTCCCATTACACAAGTTTCAACAAAACAAATGACTGAATTTTTTAAACACATTGATAGTACCATCAGAATGATTGAATAAAATGATCATAATGAGACTAGAAGCGCCAAAATTGCGAGAGAAATTCAGAATATTTTGACTTGCTACAAAGAACTTTATAGAGAGAAGAAGAATACTGCCCTTCATCTTAGTCTCAATTGTTTCATTAAAAAGTCGAAGATCATCAACTATAATCCCAGAGATAGATCATAACTCTTTTGCTCTCTTTTTTCAAGAGAGCAAAAGAGTGATGATTCAAACATTCATGATCGGATTGAAGACTGTTAGAAGTATGTAGTGTTTAGATGTTTACGACATTGTATTAATTAAATTCATTCATCCAACCATTCATTCATTAAAATTTATGTCTTTTATTTATAAGTTTAAATAATTTATTTATTAAAATTTCTATGATAACTTTACACTAAGTTTTCATTTTTTTATCCTTCCGAAGAAACCCCCTATCCATATCTCACCTATGCTAAATTCAACTCACTTCATGCGATTTCGTGTTACGCGATTATTTCATAAAACTAATTAATCGCGTAAAGTGAGGGACACCTATTTATTTATTAAAATTTCTATGATAACTTTACACTAAGTTTTCATTTTTTTATCCTTCTGAAGAAACCCCCTATCCATATTTCACCTATGCTAAATTCAACTTACTTTATGCGATTTCGTGTTACGCGATTATTTCATAAAACCAATTAATCGCGTAAAGTGAGGGACACATGTATTCAATTTTATTCGATTTAACGTTAAGATATAAATTCATCAATATAGAATTACTGTACTTTTTGTCAAATTCATTACATAAGAAAATTGTATGAAACTTGAATTGAATTGAATTATGTTGATATAGGCTATTATACATATCTTTTACAGGTGATGATCGTCCATCTATCGAAATCTATCCTCTGCCAGGCACTTCGAATATTACCATGGGAATTACAGAGAATGGAACATTGATAGTCTTTCCTGGTCAGAACTTAATTCTCAGTTGCATGTATCCTCTGAAAGGTTTTGCAACAGTAGAATGGGAAATAAAGACTAAAGACGTAGTAAAGACTCATCTAGGAACAACGTATGGTGATAAACAAAACCGACTGGAATTGAAACATGTGAATGAATCTAATAGTGGAAATTATTCTTGCGTCATAACAGAAAAAAGAAGACATACTATCAATATCCAAGTTAAAAGTAAGTTGGAGAAAAGATTTAACATTATCTTTACATAGAATACTGTACTTTCAGCTTAATAACTTTTGTCAAAATTTCTTAGCGGTGATGTGCCCCGATATAATAGTTGAAAGTCCTTTGAATATTGATAATGAAATATCTCTGAAACTCTCCTCGAAAGTGATTTTTTCATGTCCAGAAAACTACACCTTGGTAGGATCGTCTTTTATAGTTTGTCTCGCTAACGGTCAATGGTCTGATAAAATACCAACCTGCGAACTAAAAGGTAAGATTTAAATAATTTACAATTTATAACAAGTAAAATTAATTCAGGCTGATCAAACTATATATGTTTTAAAGGCTGTCCAAGGCCGGATACTCAGAAAGATGTTTGGATAAATCTGTTTCCGGATCTGCTTTTCTATCCGGCCAACACCAAATTACTTATAATCTGCAAACAGGGTGCCCCAGTCACAAAAATTCCAGTTATCGTTAGATGTTTACCAGGAGTATGGAATATCTTCCCATTCCCCACTTGTTTGAAGTGAAGCAGCATTTATACTATAAAATATTTAAACTGGATACGCACATTCATTACTAATGATCATTTGTTATGTCATTATCATCAGATAAATTCATTTATCCAACTTGATTGTCACTATAACTAAGATGTCACAGATACTGCAAAAGTTAAAATCAAAGTTAGAGATAAATGTATCATAATTTAAACAATATAAAAAATTCTGTAAGCAGATTATTTATCTTTTGAACTTGATTGTCACTATAACTAAGATGTCACAGATACTGCAAAAGTTAAAATCAAAGTTAGCGATAAATGTATCATAATTTAAACAATATGAAAAATTCTGTAAGCAAATTATTTATCTTTTTAATAAAAACTTAACTGAAAACTGTTGTTAAATACAAATCATGATTTATGTTGAAATTTTTAATCTATGTGAATATTTCTGAAATTACTCTTTATAAAAGTAAATGTTAAAAAATATAAATACATTTTTTCGCTTCATCTTTTTATTTAGGATGTATGTATTATATACAGTGGTTACCGTCGTTAACCAAAGCCGTCGTTGTCCGAGGCCGTCGTTAACCAAGGTACCACTGTACTGTATATATCAAATATATTTATAAAACTATTAAATTAATATTGGAAGAAACAATATTATTTTAAACTTTGGTTATGCATGTTAGTTCATTGATTTTCGTGAATAATCAAAGCATTTTGATTTGTTGAAACACATCACGTGGTTTATAAAAGATTAGAAATATCCAATTCAGTTAATTTTTCTAAATGGATCTTTCAAGAAAAATTTTTCTAAATTCATCTTTCAAGAAGATGAATTTTAATTTTAATATTGAATTTTGACGCTCTCTCTTTGGAAGATAAATTATTGCTAATCGTAATTTAGCTATACATCGAGAATTTCCATAATTCGATTTATAACTGGAAACAAGTTGGCTGGCTCATCTAGCCTACATAACTGATGACTTGTTGAAACCGATGAGTTGTTAATGATCATGAAATCAAAATGTCTCGATCAACTGGATTGTCGAGTGATAAAGCAGCCATTTTCTACTTTGGAGGTGCGGGTTTTCAATTCCTTATCGCATATCTTCAGATTGAAACCGATGAGTTGTTAATGATCATGAAATCAAAATGTCTCGATCAACTGGATTGTCGGGTGATAAAGCAGCCATTTTCTACTTTGGAGGTGAGGGTTTTCAATTCCTTATCGCATATCTTCAGATTTTTTTCGAGAAGAGTTCAGAACCGTCCATTGAGCCCATACTTAGTTCGGCCGACCTGACTATTGATATAGGTTAGGGTAGGGGTGGGCAACCTCCGTATATATATATATATATTTATTTATAGAAGTAGACAGTATTCGTCGAAGACATAATTCTCTCATCATCAATTCCCGTTCTGAAGGAACATCTGATATAGCCTTCACTCTCAGCATAGAAAACTTTGAAGCAGGACAAGCTGAAGCTATTGGTGCATTATGCCGTTTATTTTGTGCTAAACGTACTGGTGAAGAAATTTTACCAGTTTATTTGGCCAGATTTTACTTAGCTGTACAGTATGGTCTTATGGATGGTGAAGTAAGTATTAATGCTTTTAATATAATTATTGTAATCAATTTATAAATTAAATAAAAATTAATTAACAAAATATTTAATATATATTTAAATCCATAAATTATTGATATATGAAACTGTAATTCTTCAATTTTACATAAGAATTGTTTTTAGAAAACATTACACAAGTCAGGTTTATGTAAATTGTTATAGAAAAATTCACAAACATCACACCAATTTTTTTGATAATCAACATTACATCAGGAAGTAAAGAATTATTGTGAATTGCTTTCTGTTTTTCATTATTTAATAACTAAACTAAAAAAAATCATAAATATAGCATTCACAATCGTTCTCTACTTCTTGATGTAAATTAACTCTCTTATGACACAAAGTTAGAATTCTAGTATTATATTAATTTCATTAACCTTTTGCATGCCAGCAATTGATAAAATTAAATCTAACTAATATGCAAAAAATTAAAATTATCATATCTCACTTAATTTTTATCAAAATCTCTTAAAATTTTTACAATTTATTACAATCTTCATTCTCTTTTTAACAATTCAAGTATTTTTTTAATTTTATTTTTTTAGAAGTTTTTGTTCCATTTATGAGATTGGCAAAAATACAATTTTTAATATGAAGATTTTATCCATCTAATGAAATAATTGCTATCTTGGGTAATTATAGTTTTCTAATAAAACAAGCCTTTATGGCTTGTTTTCTTCATTTATATAGTTATGGTTTTATTAGAAAACCATAACTATATAAATGAAGAAAATTGGACCATACTTTCATGATGAAAATTTGCATAATACTTGATTTTTTATTGATAATTTTTTAAATATTATTCGATTTTCTTCATTTATACCTTATTACAAAATAAAACTAAAAGATTGAAAATCTAACTGCTCTCTCAGTGTTTAAATAACTATTAAACAAATTCTAAGCAGACATAAGCAGTCCAGTACTTTTTTAACATAACCATTTAATCTGAGTAATGTTTTCAGCTTCTATGCCATCATCAGCTCTTACAAACACTTAATGGAATACAATAAAAAACGCTACTACGTGTTTTTTATATATTCCATTTTATATATTTCCAACTCTAGCATTTTTTATTGTATTCCATTAAGTGTTTGTAAGAGCTGATGATGGCATAGAAGCCAAAAATGTTACTCAGATTAAATGGTTATGTTAAAAAAGTACTGGACTGCTTATGTGTGCTTAGAATTTGTTTTAATATTATTCACATCTTATTTTATTCATAAGACTTGCTGCTCTCAGAAAATACAAAACATTTCATTAGATGGCTAAGATTTCATATTAAAAAAAATCATGTGTGTCAAACATTTTGTTAGACGTAATATTTCATATAGAAAATTGTGATTTCTCCGATCTCATATAACAATCTCATATAATGAATGAAAAGTTATGAAAGAAATAAAATTCAAAAAAAATTTTTACATCTTTGTAATGACAATAAAAAAATAGAAATAAAAAAAAAAAAAAAAAAAAAATTTACATCATTAGAATAAGAATTAAAAATGAAATGAACTGTAAAAATTTTAATGAAAATTAAACAAGATTTCACAATATTAAGTTTTTGGTATATTAACAGGTGTACTGGAAAGTCTGTTTTTTTAACCCTTTAATTAGTGCAATTATAATATTGCTACATTAACTGAATGAAATGTAATTGTGATTCTAAATTAATTAGCAATATTTCTTTACATTAATTAAACGAAATGTAATTGTGATTCTAAATTAATTAGCAATATTTCTTTACATTTTATATTAATTTTCATCAAGATCAAACTTACCTTTAAAAAATGGCAGCCTTCAAACCAAGTGAAGGACACACAGATCATTATGTAAGGGTTCAATGACAAGCTTATTAGTGCTTGTCGTTGAACCCTTACATAGCCTATGAGAGCAGTTTAAGTTGAGTTCTACACAGATCATTGCATGTTACTTAAGTTTCATTGTGGATCAAAGGCAAGAGATACAGTAAGAAACATCAACAGTGTGTATCAAGGAGCTATTAAAATAAGGACTTGCTAGATATTTATTTATTTATTTAAATTTATCCACCCTACATAAATGTGTAATTGGGGCAGTGCCCTTTATTCTGAAATATACATAACATTGAAAGTCCTGGCTGCTCTATTCCAAAAGAGTCTTAATGATTTCTCAAGTCTGTAGGTAGAGAGGAAAATGAAATCTGATTTATGAGCATTATAGTGTGGTACATTGAAGATTAACTTGTCGGAAGGTAGCTCTCCCCTAATATATTTTACTATTAAGTTAAGATTATGGTTTTTCATTAAATCAGAAAATGTAGGTAATATCAAAAAATCGAGGCCTTCGTCAGAGCGACCCCTAACACAACAAGCATTTATTTTTCTAATTGTATGTTGCCAAATCAAATCCAGTGAGTTTAAATATGATATAGATCCAGACGCATATAATTGAAAAACAATAAATCTTAAAAATTTCAATGAAAATTAAGTGAGATTTTGCAATTTTAATTTTATTGTTTTTTTTGCATATTAATTAAGCTTAATTACTAAAAAAGGGGTTAATGTTTTATCTGTGCCCTGTTATTTCCTATGAAACGTTGTCTTATCATCTCTTCAGGAATATGATGGCTGCAAAACAATGCTATACAAAATTTTTTGCAATTTGAAAATGAATATCATCAGTAGACAGATATTTGTATTTGTTATATTTACACTTTACAGAATAGCTCACCAAAGGTAACATATACATTGAAAAAATATATATCGTAAATGATATGCAAATTAATGGATTTAATCTTATAATGAAGTGTGATAGCAAAAGATTACAAAATACAATAGCAATAAATATTTTTTATTTTGAATTATGTAAACTTTTAGTAATATAAATTTTTAAGTCACATTTAATGTAGATAATCATGATTCTATTGTTTTAGTATTTGAATTTGCCATAATATCTAAATTATCAAATTATTAATTCTTTAGGCTCGTGGATTAATTCTCTCTAGTATTTTATTAAATTCATGTGATTTATTACGACAAGACTTGGATGGTGTAATGGTTTTAGTTCCACATCTTCTCCATGCATTGGAATTAGTTCTTCCAGAAAGAGAATTAAAAATTAAGTGAGTTATATGTGTTCAATGTAGATATAGAATTTAATATTAATATTTTATTAATAAATAGAGTTCAAGTAAAATAATATACCTATAAAAATTTTGTAGGCCCCATCCAAATATTCCTCAATCTGATCTTCGTCAAGCATCAATTCATTTGTTATTATCAATGCTTCCACTTCCATTACATTTTCATAATCTTCCAATTAAAGGTAAAAATTGTTTTCTGAGAATATATCAGTAATTAATTCATTAAAATATAATTAATATATTATCACATACTTGCATAATTTTCTCACCATCTCTTTTATCATTTTTAACAGTATTTTATTATATTTTTTACATTATTAAATATAGCTATGTTTTACTCCTCGAAATTTATATCTGTAAGCTATAAATTTCTTAATTATCTTCTTTTGCAAATAGTAAGCACTGCTTTTATAGCAGTGCTTACTATTTCTTACTAATAAGAGTTAGTAGAATTATATTAATATAGGATTGCAAACTTTACAATGTAGGTTAACCTTGGTTTATAAGAATAAACTTTTTTTTGCAAAAAACTTATAAATTGAATTCTTGTAAATTGGAGGTTGAATTACAATTGACTTAAGTGGAAAAAGTTATAATGTGTTCCTAAGCCCCAAAAATATCACATGCATTGAAATATCTTGAAATACTATCTAGTTACATAAACAACTGCAAATTACATCAATAATTAGTCTTAATTTTTATAATTCAAGCTAAAATGGCAATAATGGCAATTTTCTTAAAGTCCATAATAAATATGTTGATCCTAGAATAGAAGTGAACATGTTACATAATAAAGTTGTCTTTTATAATGTAAAGGATATAGGTTCAATTCTGGATCTCGTACTTCCATATTTCATCTCAAAGATTCTTGTTGGCCAATCCAATCACAGTATGGATCGTTCACAGTAGGCCCTCAAATAGCCTTATTGTTTAATAATCTCTGATTAAAAAGAGTATAAAAATTAGAATGAAAGAAAAAAATGTCTCCAGTAAAAGTTGATACTTAACTATTGTTTAATAATTTCAATAAAATATTCTTTGAATGAAAATAATAGTCATAATAATTCATCAGAACATTATCAAAAACCGTTGATATAATATGCTCTTTTCTCTCTCTCTCTCTTGTTTTATGCTGATTTCCATCCTATTACTATTTTATTACATTGGAGGATCCAGACTTAAATCTGGATCCCAACCTCCAGATTTTCAGGAGTGAATTGGACTGGCCCATTGAATCCCATCATTCAAACTTCTGGTTGACCCTATTGTGGATATTGGCCAGTTTGTGATGGCTTAAAAGTGGATTCTGCTTGATATATTCAATATACCCCATGTCAGTAAGATGGTTTAACAAAAATTAACCATTCTACTGTCCACCTATATTCATGCAAATCAGTGAAGTTTATCAGTACAATCATGAGCCATTCATTCTCATAGTAGAGTGAATATCAATTGAAGGATTTAGTTCATTGAGAAGAGATCCCTCCTGAGAAAATATAGATCTCAGATCCTGAATTGAATCCAAAACTTCAGGTTTTAAGGTAATGCTATAAATCACAACCATTTGGTTGACATTAGAAAAGTGAATTCGATTATGGAAGACCAATAATTGAGTTGGGACTTGATTGTATAAATTTTTGAGGATTGAACCAAAGTTGTTTGCTTTTGACAATTCTATCCAATCATACCCAAATTGACATATGTTTTCATTTGAATTTTCAAAGTTGATCCCTAACACCCCTATTTCCAGAGGGCCCACAAAAGTTTTAATCTCTGGATAGACTTTGATAATCAAGATTTTTCTCCCTATTTCTTATCATGTTTCCAAGAAAAAAAGATGGTATGGGTGCTGAGATAACCTTATATATAATAATAAAAAATTTTAAACTATTTTATTGTGTAATGTCTCTGTTATCTTTTCCATTCTTTATATTACTTTTTGTTAACAAGGAGTACCTTACTAAGCTTGAAAGTTTCACTCATTACAAATTTCTCATAAAATTGGAGAAGGGTTCATGAAACAAATTTTATACAAATTGCCCACAAAATTGAAGTTTCTTATATGAGGGTCTCATAAATCTGGATTGGCATGTATTCAATTATATTCTGAATTTATTATATGTGATCAATAAGAATATGAGGAAATTTAATAGTAATTTATTACAATTAAGTGACAGTTATGGAGTTTATATTTTGATATATTTTTTAATTTACTTTTTAATAGTTTATTAATATAAATTATATTTCATGAAACTATTACAAATAATATGTTATATATTATGTCAGTTTTATTTATTATAATTGTTTATTTCCATTAGATTTATCAAAACCTAGTGAGAAACCATTAATAACTTTCCAATCTTTGCGTCCTAGACTTATTAATCTATTAATTAATGCATTACAAGTAGAATCTGATTCAACTAATACACAAATGTTATTAGGTGAGTATTTTAATTCATTTATAATAAGTAAAAACTATAAAATAAATGTTTAAAACTTTCAAAGGTGGTTTATTGCTTTGTGTGCAAGATGCAGCTGCTAGTGAAGAGGTTGAACAAGTAACTCAATCATCTGGTAATGAAGCTAATCTAGTGGAATCTGTTTCTACATTACTTTGCTCAGGTAATTTTAAACAAATCAAAGATTTATTTTTATATTAAAAGTAAGAATAATTTTTATATAAAATCTTTATTTTTTATATAATTTTCAATCTCTTTCAAAATGCATTTTTAAAGCCTATTATATATTGATTTGTTTATAATTTGGATCAGAAATGTGTGATATTACTACATAATTAAATATTTAATACTGTTTTGTAAAATAAGTTGTATAGTTATCTTATATTAGTATTTCTTCTTTATTGTTTTAGTAATTTAATTTTTTCATATTCAAAATATAAGTTATGAATTTAAAAATGCATTTGTTATTCAGGGCAAATAAATATTATTGTAACTGCTAAATTTATATTTTGTTAGTTCTCCTTTATCAGTTAGTTTTTATCATCAAAACTCTTTCATTCCAAATGATCATATTAAATGGCATCCACTATTTAAAAAAAATTCATTATGAAAAGTAAACCAAAAATTGTTATTTAAAAGTTCTTGGTTTACAAGTTCCTGGATTTAAGAGTTTTTTCCAAATATGAAGCATCAAAAAAAATCAAAAATATGAACATTAATTGCAATAAATGAATTCTAAACATTCATAAAAAGGCATTTAAACTCATATACAGGGTGCCCCAGCTAAATTCGGACAAATTTCAAATTGAATTTCCCACCATATTTTTCGTCAGCACCAGCCCTCGGGTGCCTAAGGGACTGCGCATCGCCTACACCGGGGAATGCCCTAGCATTATCTGAATAGACGCATATAATTGAATACCATATACAATAATAGATACAAAGCTTGCATGAAACCAGGCTCTTAAAACATATTTACCAGAAATTCTTGAGAGATATCTGCAGATAAAAGCAGTTTTTTTTATTATTTGTTGTATCAGATAAGAAATACGGTATTTATATGATAACCGCAATCTAGAATAATTCCTAAGTCTTTGTGGGATGAATTGGAGTGAATTTCCCCACACTGTTAGTCAAATTATTAGTATTTTCTCTTGTTTTCAATTGGAATGTATGTATTTTGTTTTAGAGATATGGTTTGTGAAATTTCATGAGGATGAGTTTAGTCTAAAAGATAAACTCAAGTCTGGTAGACCAAGTATTGTTGATCATGACATTTTGAAAGCTGTCGTTGAAGAAGATCCCAGACAATCAATTGAAAATATTGCTAACAGAATTAACATTTCTTAGTCAACAACACAAGAACATTTAAAAGCAATTAGCAAAAACAACAAAGTGGGGAAATGGGTTCCATATTTATTGACAAATACACAAAAATGTCAGTGAGTTTCCATTTGCAGTTCGTTGTTATCAAGGCATAAAACTGAACCATTCCTTGAGTGCATCATTACTGGTGATGAAAAACTGATTTTACACAATAATCTATATAAGAAGAAGCAGTGTTTATCTTTTGAAGAATCACCAGGAGGAACACCAAAGCCATATTTACATAGAAGAAAGGTTCTTTGTGTATGGTGGAATATCTTTGGCTTGATGTATTTTGAATTGTTAAAACCTGGACAAAGTTATTGCAGATCTTTATCAACAACAATTGGATCAGCTAAATGAAACTGCATCACTGAAACTCTCTGCAGTTTCGAATAGAAAAGGAATATCATCCAACATGATAATGCTCGTCCTGATGCATCAAAAGTTACACAACAAAAATTTAAAGATTTCAGATGGAAAGTCTTATCTCATTCTGCTTACTCTCCAGATGTTGTGCCATCAAATTATTACTTGTTTAGATCTCTTCAACATTTCTTACAGGGGAAAAAAAATTTGATTATGACAGTGTAAGAAATGCATTAATTCATTTTTTCAATTCTAAGCCTAAGAGTTTTTACAAACAGGGAACAGAAAATCTTATTGAAATATGGGAGAGTGTTGTAGAAAATGATGGTGATAATATCATCGTGTAAGTATGCAAATGAGCGAAGTGCGGGATTGTAAATCACCTGTATAAAAGACCGACGCAGTCAACAAGCCGATAGAGGTGCTAATTTCCAGATGTAGATTTGGCGAAAAGTGACATTTGAGTTTCTTGTAAGGATCAACTATTATTTGAAGTTTGTATTAGAGGTGGAGGTAGTAGAATTTAAATAGTATTTAAGGTTCTTTTCTTTGTGAATAATTGTTTGTTGATATTTGAGTTAGATTAAACAAGTTTTGTTTTTCTTTGTGAATAATTGTTTGTTGAGATTTGAGTTAGATTAAACAAGTTTTGTTGATTAATTGATTGTTGCTTTATTATAGTTTCAATAAAGCATTTATTAACATTTTGTAAGTGATTTTGAGTCTAATAAATATATATTTTCTTATCATCTAACTTTTTTGAGTATTCTCTTGAATTTATTAGTGTAAGTTTTAACATCGTTTTTTGTTCTTTTTATTGCTAACACTTAATCGGTACATTCAGTGTAAATTTCCGATATTTAGTCTTGTTTCGTCAGTTAGATGTTACTTATTGTTAGATGTTCCGGTTTCGTTTGTGCCAGTTTGTTATTTATTGTTAGATTGTGTTTTAGTTAATTATTTTAAAGACGTTACATTGTGTTAGACTGTTTTGTAATTAATTAGTTTTAAATTGAGGTTAACGTTAGTTAGTGTTAGATTGTTTGTAGTTAATTATTTTTAGACTGTTTTAGATTGTTTTGAAGTTAATTATATTTAAGTTAGAGTTTAGAAAAAAACCTGAGCTCAGGCCGAACTCTGGATTGCAGAGTCATTAGAACGAAAAAGACCTGAGCTCAGGCCGAACTCTGGATTGCAGAGTCGCTAGACCCTTGTTAGATTGTTTTTGAAATTAATTTAGTATTAAGTTAGAACTTAGTACTGAGCTCAGGCAGAACTCTGGAATTTGCAGAGTCGCTAGCTGAAAGACCTGAGCTCAGGCCGAACTCTGGATTGCAGAGTCGTTAGAACCGTCCCGTGGGTAAACTGGGATTACCTACGGTTGTGAGGAAGTTAACTTGGATTGAGCGAGGCCGAGAACTCTGGATTGCAGAGTCGTGAGACCGTTAGGCTTAGTTATAATTAGAATTAGTGACTTTCGTTCTAATCCATGACTTTGCAATTGGCGCCCGAACAGGGACTACTAAGTGTGGTAGTATTTTGTTTTGAATTGGTTTAATAGGTTGCTAGTTTTGGTAATTGTCACTTTACAGTTTTACTGATTTTAATCACCTCTTTAGTACGATGGCTTCCGAGACTATTACTGTTCCTCTTGACACTTGGATTGAGATGGTATCTCTGATAAACGATTTGACAGCCAGAATACACAACCTTTAACAAGAGCGAAGCGGCGATCCTCCGAGAACCAGACCAGTTATTGGAGCTCAACCACCACCAGCCCAGGAACAACCTATACCTGATGCCTGAGATTATAGTCCGTCAACCCCGGAACGAAGATTCCCAGACCCACCCATACGGGAAAGACGCCTGCCTGATGCAGCAGCCACCGGAGGTTATCGACCGCCCCCTCTGGAGCGATCCTCCGAGAACCAGACCAGTTATCGGAGCTCAACCACCACCAGCCCAGGAACAACCTATACCTGACGCCTGAGATTATAGTCCGTCAACCCCGGAACGAAGATTCCCAGACCCACCCATACGGGAAAGACGCCTGCCTGATGCAGCAGCCACCGGAGGTTATCGACCGCCCCCTCTGGAAGTCACGGATTAGAACGAAAGTCACTAATTCTAATTATAACTAAGCCTAACGGTCTCACGACTCTGCAATCCAGAGTTCGGCCTGAGCTCAGGTCTTTTTCTAAGTTCTAACTTAATACTAATTAACTACAAAACAATCTAACACAATGTAACGTCTAACTGACGAAACAAAATCAGAAATCTTTTTTTACAAATAAGTTTCAGTGGTAAAATTTATGTAGATAAGATGACATCATTAACCGGGATAGCTCTTCCGGATACGGGTTCCGACTCCGTATCACGTGATTGCCAACTACGACGGAGAAGGTGGAAGTAAGTTAACTTTTAAACTAAAATATAATACGTTAGCATATAGGAAAATAACGATAAATAATAGAGTGCATAATAAAATAAAATTAGGACAGGTCAAAGTTAACTTCCTCACATGCTGAGGTATTCCTTCTTGATGATGCGGGCTTCGAGCTGGCTCTGCTCATACTACGTATTAAAGACTATACAACTGCTTAAACTTATGTACTTCAATTAAAAAGTTCTAGCACTCTTAGCAGCTAAGCAAATTGAAAAAACCTTTTTATTTACGAACAAATAACACTAACGTTTTCGGCTTTGCGCCATCTTAAGGTACAAATATTCTAAATTCGAACATAATTTGAAATAGAAGGAATAAGTAAATATATTGCTATGGCAACTGTCTTTTGTTACAAAAGGTTACAAATTAAAAATTTTACATATATACATGTTTTTCTTAGAAATATTTTAGAAACAAGTTCTAGCAAAGAGAAATACAGTAGTACCTTGGTTAACGACGGCCTCGGATAATGACAGCTTTGGTTAACGACAAGTGGTTGAAAGGAAAAGAAATGTCTTGGTTAACGACACATGCTTTGGTTAATGACTCCTGATTCTGTGAACTTCCAACTAAATAGAGTTCTGTAAAACAGCTCGTCATTGCATCATGTGATTAATTAGGTCAATCAATTGTTATTTTTTTTAACAATCAGTTCAAATCCGACATTATTAAAATTAATAAATTTATAACCATATAAAAATATATTTAAGTAAATGATAATTAACATATAGTAATGAAAACAAATTATTTAATTAATTAAAAATAGACATGCAACAGTTCAGTAGTTTTTAGTTTCTTAAAGATGATTATTATTTTAAATTCTGCGAACAAAGTCTAATTCAATTGTTTATTTGTGATATATATTACTTGACACCTGCGAGTGGTGTGACGTCGCAATTTCGGATTCCATTAGAAAAAAATAATGTCTGTCCGAGATCTTATAGTTCATATAGACAATAAATCAGTGCGTGTCACTTTTCGTTCACCATCAAAAGGCAAAATCAAATCTTATTTATATAATAATTATTGAATCTATAAGCTGCTAATCAGTGTTTACGGGTCCGATTGTCAAAAAACTCTGAAGTGAGCCCAATTGTCCTTCTGGTGAAGATTGATAATTAAAACTGTTTCCACAAACAATTCATTTTATTAATTTAATTTTTTTGTAGCAAATATAATAAATAAATGATATTTTCCATATTTTTAGGACATTTTAAATGAGTTTTTTCTGCATTTTTAATATTTACTTTGGTTGTGGGAAGGAGCCGGAATGAATTAATCAATTTTCAGTTAAATCCTATGGGGAATCGCGTTTTGAATAATGACAGTTTTGGTTAACGATGGTAATGCTGGAACAGATTACCGTCGTTAACCAATGTACCACTGTATTAAAAAGTTAATATAAATATACATTTAAGTTTAAAAGCATAAAGATATTATACCGAGAAATTACAACAAAAAATTAAAATTAAAATTGGTTAGTAGTATTTCTAATAGTCTTAAAAATTTTCATTTCGGAAGAAAGCTTAGTATCAAAATACAGGGCCAAAATCTCAAAACAAAAAACCGACTTACCATTCAATTGTGATTCCTGACTGGTCTAATGATCCTGTAAGCTACAAAAAGGCGGCTTTTAGAAGTTACTATAAGAGAGCACTGGTATACTGCTCTGACAAGAACGATTTGCTACAAGAATTGTCGTACGTAGAGGAAGTTGGTAAACAACATGGCTATACAAAATCGTTCTTGAAACAAATTTGGAATAAAATTAAAATTAAAATGGAAACACCTAGCTGTAATCCAATGCACCAAAGAGCCCGAGATAGCCCGAACAATTTTCTACCAGTGCCTTTTAATATCAAAAATCTACAAGTTGTAAAGAATGTGGCAAAAAAAACCAAAAAGAAATTGGCCCCATGTAGAGCTCCTACAATATTCAATCTTATAAGGAATGACCCAATGAAACCACACTAAAAGAAAGGAGTCTTTAAAATTCCAGTCAAAGATGAGCATACAGAAGAATAAGCCGCATACATAGGAGTCACAAATAGAAACTTAGGAAAAAGAATTGAGGAACACAAAAGAGATAGTTCGCAAGCCATCCTATCAATATCCTTGGCAATGGAAGCTTACAGCAGAAGTTTATCCATACAATGGGAGGAGGCAAAGATAGTAAAACCAGGGACACAATCTACTATCACGGAGTCATTGGAAATTTTGAAGAGGAAAAGAAAGGAAAACTGAGTGAACGATAAAATTGCCTGGGAACCCCCATCCCTGGAGATATGTAATGGACAAAGAAGAAAGATTGCCATAGTGATGACACTAAGCTTTCTTCCAAAAAAAATTTTTAAGACTATTAGAAATACAACTAGCCAATTTTAATTTTTTGTTGTAATTTCTCGGTATATTACCTTTGTGCTTTTAAAGTTAAATGTATATTTATATTAATTTTTTAATATTTTTTTTGCTAGAACTTGTTTCTAAAATATTTATAAGAAAAACATGTATATATGTAAAATTTTTAACTTGTATCCTTTTGTAACAAAAGATGGTTGCCATAGCAACATATTTACTTATTCTTTTTATTTCGAATTATGTTCACATTTGGAACATTTGTACCTGAAGATGGCGCAAAGCCGAAAACGTTAGTGTTATTTGTTCATAAATAAAAAGGTTTTTTCAATTTGCTTAGCTGCTAAGAGTGCTAGAACTTTTTAATTGATGCATTTCAGTAAATGGACAAAATCATTGATGTAAAACAGTGGCCTTTTAGAATCATAAGGGTGTCCATACTTAATTGTGGTGGTGAACTGAAATAGCTTACTGCCTTTCTATTAATTGAGTTATTATCTGAACACACTCATAAAATCTTAAATCCAATTTTCTCTAATCCATTAATTTTCAACAAATAGAAATGCAACTTTTCAGCTGATATTGACCTTACAGATAAAAAATGAACTACATCCCTATAACCTGATGATAAACTTTGAATCATAAAGACATATGTACTTGTAGCAGGCATTTCTGAATCATCAGCTTGACCCACTGTATTTCCACCCTTAAAATCAACATATGCTCTTACATGAATTTCATCAAGTAACAGAACAACAAAATGATCATTATCTGTCAGATATTTAAATTTAATCTTTATATATGCCAGAAAATTGTTATCATTTTGTTCAATATTTGGGTTCACTTCATGATTAGAGCACAATCTACTCAAAGTATTAGGATGTGGCAATGTGAGAATATCTGAATTTCTCAAAAAATGCTAAGCATGAGGTGAAATAGAAAAAATCAATGATGATATAATTAATGTATCATATGAATACTGATAAGAATATTTTGTTTAATGCCAGTGTTTTTATTTGTTCTTGTAAGAAAGAGATTTTATTTTGTTTTTCTGGCATTTCAGTATTTAAAGGACTTAACATATCATTAGCTAATTTTGTTAATTGTTTTGAATCATTGCTTGATTGGATAGCAAATTGATCACATTTTTTAAGGAAATCAGAAAACTCTTTTACATTATTGCATGTGAATGGCAATTTACAGTTTATAAATTCGGTGATTAAAGCATCTCGCATAAAAAATGATACAGTCACCAAAGCTAAAACAAACTGCTTAACTTTCTGTCACAAAGTTCAAAGCTCACAAAATAGCACTTAGACCAGTATAAAATTGTATAATAAAATTTTAACTTTTATACTGCTCTAAGTGCTATTTTGTGAGAAAAATGATACTTTTAAATCAGCGTCAATGGTGATGGTCTTGTCTAGATAAGGAATATCATCAGAATTAACACTAATGTAAAGTAGTTTGTTTTTTCCCTTAGTCATTATGAAGTTGTCAGGAATTATTTCACATTTCATTTTTTTCTCAAATTCGTGCAAACTCTTACAGTGATTTTGTGACATATACTGGTTTTGTGTTTCTATGCTTTTAGTTACTGCTTTCTCAAACTGTAGCATTTCCATTCTTAACCTTTTTTCTGCTGGTGATTCTCTGCTTGTTGTTGCAATTGATGACAAGTTCTCTGGACATTTGGGAGAATTTTTGGTATGGCACCTTCTCTTAATCTTGGCCTTTCAGTGGTGCTTTAAGGGGGGTCCTGTTGGCTTCATTGTATCATTGTTTTTCATACAGAATATCTTCTTGTATGAAATGCTTTTCATAAACCTGCAAATAGGAGTTACTTAAATCAGTAAAGAAAGCCCATTAGAATTTATTATTAGAGTTAAAACACAGATAATAATCAATTTAGGGCAATCTATATATTAAATACAATTCTGTAAATGTATACATGTCCTTAAAATGTAATTCTTGAGTCATTTAAAAATGTTATATGGTGAAAAGAAACTACAGAAGAAAATAAACTATAGTAGAATTGTGATTATCTGGACTATCATCCATGTAACTCAACAATGTCTGATGTTTCTAAATTTCTTTTCAAATATCATGTAATAATATGAATAGTACTATTAGTATAGTCACTCTGTAATTACCATTTAGAAATGTGTATACCTACAAATTATAACAGTAAATCATCTCTTTAGCATTGTGAAACGTTATCAAACTTTTTGATTAATAAAACTACTACATAATATTTAAACTTCTATTTTTCCAGATGGCTCTTGTAAATAATGATTTCTCCTTTCTTTTATCTTCTAAGTCCTAGTTATTTGTAAATAATGATTTGAATAATCACAACTCTACTATAACAATGTATTCTAATCTATGATGTTAAATATAAGGATCCCACAATTTTTCTTTATATTTTATAGAATTATATTTCTTTATATGATTTTACAAATAAAATTTACAGATGATCTGGGATTTGTCAAATACAGAACTTATGACTGACACTTACCTTGGAATGGGAAGTCACTGTAAAATTATCTCTTTTAAAGGCATTTTCCCATTTCCTTTCAGTTCCAGATCTTTGGGGAATGTAAAATTGTAACTTTTGGTTCGTTTTTATAGTTGCCTTTGCATCTGGGAACACAGCACGTGTAAGGCATGGTAGGAGGAAATTAAAATTATTAATGATCCTCGTAATCAATATCTAAGATCACCACTTCTTGTCTTTATCTTCAGCAAGTTTCTTTAATTGGCAATATTGAAATTAACTTGAAATAAACTTAATGAATCAAACGAACACTGTCAAGCACATGGCAATCTCTCAGCAACATTACCCTACTGATGATGACATTGCTACTCGTGACGTCATAGGTTGGTAGGCTTTGTTGTATAGAAGGTGCTGCCACTGCTCTATATATTATACACTATTGTATTGTGTTATAAACTTTAATAATAATAATAATTACAGCTATATTTAAATTTAATATGTATTGAAGCATTTTTTTAATTTCTTACAATGAAATATTTATAATTATTTCAAATTCAAATGAATTATTAAAATTAACTGAGAAAAACAAAATAAAAAAATGATAATTTTAAAAAATATGAAGTCAAGAGGCTATAAAATTGTTATTATGCTTAGTAGAGGAAAACTAGGAAAAATTTTAATAATTTCAAGAAGAAATGAGCATTTTGGGATGATATATTAATTATTTTTAAAGAAAAAAGATATAATTTTGCATATTAGAAATTATCTAAAAAGTGCAAAAATCTGCTAGATACCTATAAAAAAATTCAAGATAGAGGAAATCACAGTGGAAAAGGAAAAATATCATTGGAGTTTTTTGAGATGATGGAAGAAATATTGGGTGAAAAATTAATATAAGATCTTTTTTATGATTTTGTCTTCCTTAAATGAAAATCAAAGCAAGAATGAAAATTAACATATCAATAATAAAGAAAATAAGAACAGAAAATTCAAAAGTAAATTAGATGTAGATCATAATGGTTCATTGAATATATGATAAAAAGTGAAAAGAAAGATCAATTGAAATAAAAACTGTATTTATTAAAAAAAATGAAATATTGTCAGATTTAAACAATACATTAAAATAAATAATAAAAAGTGATAGATGATATACTTTTGTAAACTGAAGTAATTTTAAATTATTTTTAATGTATTTTTATTATTATTAAAATTTGAATATCAATTATTTCTATTGTTTTTAATTACAAGGAGATACCAAAAAAGTTTTTACCCTCATCAAATTGTATGTATGCTATATATCTGTAATTGTAAACAATAGAGGTTATTGTCCTATTAATATGAATTTTTTTTTTTTGTTTTGTTTTGAAAGGTTCTAACTAGAGTTAGAAGCATGATAGTAGAAAGTGTAATGCTGAACAAAATTGAATATCAAGTCATGATATTCCTTCATCTTATTTCTCATGATTATTCCTTCATCTTAAAGGAAAATCTGCAGAAACAATCCATGAAGAGATGTCAGCTGTGTATGGCAAGGAATGTCCATCATATGAGACTGAAATGATGGAATTCAAATATGGTCACACCAACCTATGGGATGACCCAAGAAAAGGCCTTTCAGCAAGGTCATGTTGTCTGTGTTTTGAGACAACAAAAGTGACATATTGAAAGATTATTTGAAAAAAGGGTCAACAATAACAGGAGCATATTACAGAAACTTGCTTCAAAATTTACAGAACAGTATCAAGAAAAACAACATGATTTACTATCAAAAGTTGTGTTGCTGTCAGCCGACAATGTGACTTTTTCTACACTATATACTGAGCTGCAGAAACAGTTACACACAACCCTCAGATTTACACGGTAGATACGTTCCTGGAAAAATCGTGCAAACCGAAACCATGTAAAACAAGACGCAGAATTCATACAAAATACAAGGATATGTTCAATTAAACTGTAAACAGTGTACATCGATCTAAAGAAGATAATGAACATTAAGCATTTAAATTTTGTATTAGTTTATTAGTTTGGTTTTCGTTCTTTGAGATTCGTCCTAATTACGCGGCTGTCCCAATTAAGCGGAATCCACTGTATACCTAACTGCATTTTGTTAATTGTCATATACTGTATAGTGTGTATGATTTTTTAAATTCATATAGTTGGATCTAGGAGAAATATATTTGGAATAAATTTCAATTTCTTTATAAACATGTTAATATAGTGTTTATAAATAAACAGTATTGTTTCTTTTTTTAAGACTTCTACAAGAATTATAAGTTCTTTATATTTAAAATTCTTTTTTAATAAGAATGCACTTATTAAAAATTTCATTTATATAACTATGATCATCTGAGAAGCCAAACTAATTAACTTCATTTTTTATAAATTAATCAATTTAGCACCCAAGCACACATTTGCACTAGTTGTGCTCTGATACTAAAATTGAAAAATTTATAAAAAATGGAATTAATCTGTTTGATTTTTGAAAGGCTCGTGTACAAGATCCAATTATATAATAGAATTAATATCTCCATTTTATCATGTCAAATGCAGTCATTGTTTAGCATATATTCTTTCTCTAAAGAGTTACAGAAATGAATTCTACATTAGGAAAAATACCAGATATATATATATTTTTTTAATGTTTGGAGGAAGCTTTATTATGTTAAAGGTAAAAAGTAGAAGGCTAAATTAATCTTTAAAGCAATATAATTCAAGGAAATTTTGAGTCATAAATTATTAGATTTAAATTAAAGTGATACTGATTGGAAATAAATAATTCTACAATGAATTGAAGTATAATGGAAATAATTAAAAAAGAACAATTATTGGATAAAAATTAATAAGGAATTAAAATGCTTTTCATTAAATTTATAATACAGATAACCCTCATATAACATAGTAATTAACTTTCTATAAAATCTCATGTAATGCAAAACAGTGCTATAAAGAATTTAAGGTTTGCCATAAGTTCCAAACAGTGTTAGAGGAAATCATATTCTATAAATACAATCATTCCCAGATTTATAGGAATAATTGGTCACAAAACTTCTGAATCAAACACTCCAAGAGCTAGGTGGACTACAATGATTGCATGTAGACAATATTATGCTTCCATATTGTTCATTGATTGAAAGAGAGAGGCTACACAGAACAATACTGTGCCAGTAATATGATACTTAAGATCAACAAAACATACACAAAAATATAAATCAAGTACAGTGGGTGATTGGTTAACAAACATAATCCATTCAAAGACAATGTTCGCTATCCTAATTGTTCGTTAACCGATCATTGATTTATTATAGATTTTTATGGGAATTTGATTAATTCATTCTGGAGACCCAAAAAATTATAAATAAACAGTAATAAGAAATTATATATGTAATCACAATAATATATATACATACATAATCTTTCGTTTTCATCTATTATGTTTATTTCCCGTTAAAGAATCCGTCCAATGTTGATTGCTTTTCTCTGTTCAGTATTTTTCGGAAATGATTAATAGCATTGTCGTTGTCCCCAAGTCTGTTGACTTCAACCTGGTATGAGTGCCATTCTAAGACCAAAAAATTGTAAAAACACTCTCTTACCTCCTTTAATAAATCTTTGATTTGTTTTGTCTCAGAGTTCATTTTAATCAGAAAAATTTCTGTTCTCCCATCCTTACCTGTAAGTTTATGAAGGTGCAAGACCTAAGCCTGTCATTCTGTCAGTCTGCAGATTCCACAGTTGATTTTGTGAGTGTTCGTTGTCTGAACATAAAAATCTTTTGTGAAAGTGTTTGTTATTCGATTTGTTCATAATCCAAACTATTCGTTAACCGATCACCCACTGTAATATGAAGTTTTAATAAAGTAAACTAACATGCTTGCACTTGTAAAGTTATGGAAAATATTTTACATAATTATTAAGTTGAATTTATATAAGTCAGAGACTATACTGTGTTGAAGTATCATGTTATACAGGAGTTGCTTAAATTTGTAATGTCATGTCAATATGAATTTATTTGATTATTTTAAATTGCTTTTTTTCTATCAATAGATAATTCTGAAACCTGTCAATATTCTCTCTATGCTATCTATTTTGATGTAAAAATTTTTGTATTTGCTAATTATATTAAAACAATAATTAATGACAGTTGATTAAACTTGACTAAAAATATTTATCCTTTATAAGTGCTTGTATTGTATTTATTCTGAAATCTCACTAATATGAATCAGAATTTATCTATTTATATTTAGAGCAAATTAACATAAATACACTTTACCAAAAGCACTATGCTTTATTAAAATAGCATATTCATTGCTATATATCAGGGGTGGCCAAATTTTGTGTCATTACTAGCCATATAGGAGAATCTCAAATACTTGAGAGCCACATTTTCTCTCTAGAGAAAACCTGAGAACACCATCAGTTTTACAGGTAATCTTAATAATGATTTCAAAAATTGTTTATTTCAGATGTATTTATTTTGTATAGATACATACTACTTTTTACAATAGATAAAAAAAATTAGATATATAATTTATTTAACTTAAATAAATATTTGCTTCATATTTACTATTGACTTTCATGGTATGGAGCCACACTGAAGATAGCAAAGAGCCACATGTGGCTTGCAAGCCACAGTTTGGCCACCCCTGCTATATATAAATAGAATGCAATAGAAAATGAAGATCACATGGACACACATTACATTATTACATTTATATATCTTGTTATAACTTTCTTTAAACTGTTTAACGGTCATTCTATATAAAAATTTTGTTAGAAAAAACTAAACCACTCTTAGGTGAAATAATTTTGAATCGCTTCTTACTAAACTACTTTCGCTTCTTACTAAACTACTAATTAACCAGTCTTCAGCACTTGTTTAAGTGAAAAAAAATATATTTTAATATTTGTTAAAGATCTTTGACAAATATTAAAATATATATATTTTTTTGCCTAAACAAGTGCTGAAGACGGTAATTAGTAGTTGTAAATTTAATAAAAATTTCAATTAAGTATTTCCTCTTAGTATTTAATAATTTTAAGAATAGTGATTCTTGTCATATACTGTAATTATGTTGTCCTAAATTAACTTAGATTTAGGTTCTCTCTCTCTAATTTGCTAACACACTGTCACAAAAGTCAAAAAGTCTAACTGAAATTATAAGCATTTTATTTCAGTCAGTTCAATTTTTTCCTGTGTAAATACTTTGGAATTTTTTATGAGAGAATTTGTGAGGAAGAGAAAGGGAAGGTATACTTTATGGCTCCATGTTATCCTTTGATTCACTTTCTCCAGAATAAATCTACAAATATGGACTTGTCAATAGACGTGTAGTATGAACATCTATATCCATTTAGTTAAAACCAGTTTCATAAAATAATACAAACAATTTCAGAAAGAGCCAAGATTGCCTACTTTTTGAAGGTGTCATTTATTTTTCATTTATATAGCATTTGGAAGCCAAATTTGTGTGTCAAATTTTGATTTTTATTAGCATAAATGTCACAATGATGTTATCACTCAATGATTGAGATATCATTGTGATGTCATTATTGTTACATCACATCATTCAAATTAGGTAAGCCATATGTTACTCTTGCATTGCTAAACAATTAGTGGCATTTACTGGCAATAATATAATCTTGATAAAAAAAAAATGAAATTCTATCCTACAAGATTAAAGAATGTGGTTTCAAGATGTTCCTTAATGGCAGATCACTATCAAATTTCATGAAAATCTGCTAATTAATTCAAAAGTTATTAGTGTAGCCAGAAACAAGTATGGGCCTGATCGTATAATCCTCCATTTCCGTTGAAAAGTAGGCTAAAAATAGTGAATAGAACTTATAACTTTAAATAATATGATTATGCTAACTGCAGGTTGTACTGTGATCAGTTTGATTTTTTTCTTTTTTGCATTTTTTGTGCAGACGGTTTTATTCAATTCTTAAATCATCTTGTTTGTTAATTTATAAACTGATTTTTCTTAGAATTTAAAAAAACAACCTGAAAATATCCAGTTTGCCTTTTGATGGCCAGAATTAGTTATAATTTGTAACGATTATATATATTGTAGTTTTAATAAAAGACACAGGGAAATCCATTGCGTCCAGCAGCTGCTAAACTATCTTCCTTTCTAACTGAAAATTGTGCCTAACTCCCTGTCATAGTCTCCTCCTTGTTTATTTTTCTAGCGTCCCCTCTAGTTAGCAGTCGAGGCACAAGCTGGTTCTTACAGATGTTCTTACATAATTTAATAAAGAAGTTACTAATGTATCAATGAATCATTGTTTAGAATTTCAATATAATATGCCCACTAAAAATTCTCTCTTAATAATAAAAGAATCTATTTTTAATAATAGACCCAATTTTTTTCACCAGAATACAAAATACATTCATACTGCTGTATAATTGAAAAACAATAATATAATAAATTAATTCCATACTAGAGTTTTACTTTTAATGAGAGAGATAGAAAGCCTATTCAGTGATTTAATCCAATGAAGTAAGAAGAATATAAGCATCATTAAAGAGAGAGAGAGGATTCTAACAAAAGTGTGAGAGGCCACTAGAGGAGAAATAAAGAATGAAATCTTTAGTAAATTCTATTCCTATTTACAGAGAAATTTATGTTAGAGTGCAAGAGAAACATTATTGTTGTAAGATTCACAAAATATACATATTAGTAAGCATTCCAAAATGAGTATGTATATTCATTCATAAGTTTTGTTAAGCAATGCAAACTATTTTTATATTGTGCCCAAGGTACCAATACCATTGCATATACTAATATAGATAGTTCTTGCCTTTATGAGTTAATTTGGAGGAAATTGCTTGTAAAGTAAAAACTTATAAACCAAGAAAAATTTCCCATAGACATAATGTTAAAATCAAAAGTTCAGTTCACAGTAGTGGCCATAAAAAATTAAATAAAGAACAACAAAATCAATAATTGATAATTAAATAATGATTTATCTATCTAAAGAAATGAAAATTTAGCCTTTAAAATCAAGCAAATTATAAATGTTAAAAGAATTTTTATTTTTCATTATTAATAATAGATAAGATGATCATCTTCTATACAAATGAATTACTCTCTTATGCAGAAACTGGGAATGGAAGTTATTTATATTATATCATATGCCAGTAAAAACCAGAGAATGCAGTATTTCCAGTTATCGGTTACTATTTTGATTTTTCTAATTTCATAGCAGATAATGAAATTTCTGCTATAAAACCAATTGAATGTATTCTAATTGAAACTAATAAAATATTTGATTTATAGATATTCCTCTAAGACAAATTACACTAGTGGTTAATTTGGTTTGAATATTTGATCCAATTGTACTATATATAATATAGTTGTGAACATGGGTTTAAATGCCTCTTTATGAATGTTTGGCATTTATTTGTTGCAATTAATATTCATATTTTAGATTTTCTTTTGATACTTTATTTTTCAAAAAAATTTGCAAAGCTAGGAACTCTTAAACTGAGTTCCCAGCTTTGGAAATAGCCTGTAGTATTGAAATTGTATTGTGACAATTTACTTATTGTAATTGGACTAAAGTTTCTGACACACAGATATTTTCAAAACCTGATAAGCTGATACTAAGGAAAACCTCAGAAAGGTTCAAGTACTTGAGGTTTTTTGATAATTATTTATTTATTCATTGCACTTGAAAGTGTACCAATCATTGATCAACATAAAGCATAAACTGTTCATTAGAACCGTAATTATTTTGTTATGAATGAATCATCTGGGTAAACTGCACCAAATAAAATGTTCATAAAAAAAATAAAATAAAAATAGTGAGTAATAGACACTTATATAGAAGTCTAGAATATAATATCCAACAATAATCAAAAATTTAAAACAGCATTAATTTAATAATCATAAATGTAAAAATAGTGTAAAACTCATAATTCATGTAAAAGAAAAACTATATCTAAAACATTATTTGATAAGAAAGGTCATAATTTTAAAATTTTATTTTGAAAGAACTTTAAAGACTTTTAAATTGTTCTGTGTTTAAACGTTTGACAATGAAATAAGAACATACTTCTAAAATGTACTTCAAAGTTGCAAAAATTGCATATCAATTAGTCTATCTATCAAGATTTAGCAAATAAGGATATTCAACTGGTCCTAAATAGTCTTTCTAGGATTACTATTTTCTTTCTTCTATTTCTATAATAACTTAATTGAAAATACTGGAAAACTGATGGAGTTTCCTACATTATACATCTGATTGTCCCATGTCTGTAGTTGTTGTTATAATAATTTTGTAATTTCTTATTTCAATGCATGTATCTCACAGAATAATTTTCTGCGATTCAATAATTAATGTTTATCAATTTAAAGAATTTTAAAACATCAAAGCTTGAGCTTTAGTCATCTGTTTATTTGCAAGAAAACTCAAGCTTTTTGGATCAAGCTGACTCAAGCCAGAAACTCTAAATTGGATCAATCAGAAGTTACTTTATTAAATTTCTAAAATAAGAGAGATTTTTTTCTGTATAAAAGCTGCCTAATATATTAAATAACTTTGGCAATAAATATAATATAAAACTACAGAGCATTTTGCTATTAGAAAATTTAAAAATGAAATGCCATGTTCAGATGTACAAAAGTATGAAATTCTAAGAAATCCTTTATTTCGATTCTGAATGAAAAATTCTATTTAAAAAAATAATAATTTACAGGTACTCTCCTACTTACAATCATTTAGCTTATGATATTACAATGCTCTTACAATATTCCAAAGTTTACTATTTTCATAGCATATATGTTCTAAATACTTTTTGTTTTATTAAAACTTTACAGTCAGTCTATGGCATATGGTAAAGCAATTGCTTATCACCTTGAAAGATTCAAGTTTAATTCCAGACAATCTTATCCTGGAGAATCTGGGATGAAATTCAGAAAACTTTACCAACTTGGAAGATTATCTTCCATCGTCTACTATTACAGGTAGTCTTTGACTTACAATCATGGTTTGTTTTGATAACCCTATCAAAGTCAAAAATGACTCACAATAATGGTAATTCTAGTAGTAATAATAAACAATGGAATATTGAATACTTCAAGATGATAAAATCATCTGATTTTGATCCTGATCCTCAAGGTTATAAAATAATCCAAAATTGAACCTGGATCTTCAAGGTGATAAGCAATTGCTTTATTACATTTTTAATAAAACAAAAAAGTATTTCTAGCCAATATGTTATGAAAATAACAAAGTTCAAAATATCATAAGAGCAATCATAAAATCAAAATGTTATGAGTTGAGGACTACCCTGCACTACTAAAATTACTACCATTGTTAATCATTCAACTATGAAAACATAATTCCATTTTAAGTAGAGAAGCACCTATTATTTTATTTATGTCAAAAATGTTCAGGATTTAAAATTCTGCTAACTTTATTTTTACAAGTTGAGAATTTCAGAAAAAGTCAAGAATTTTAAACTCAGTAAAAATAAATAATTGCCACATTTTATAGTTTTTATAAGAATAAATACCAAGTTTATAAAATGTAATTAATTCTAAACTAATCAAAGTTAAAATAAACACAACTGTTCACCATCAAAAAATGATCTTGAAGTTTGTAGGTAAATTCCAGGACTTATTTTACTCTTCAAATTCTGAAGTAAATGAATTTTGTGTAGACTTGAATCTTTGCTAGTTTTAATAGTTTAAATTAAAAATTTAGACAACATTAATAATTGTATTCTAGTTTACTTTTCAGCTATATTTTTTTTCATCAAACATAGGAAGGTGGGCAAGATGAATGAGTTTTAGAAATTTAAAAATCAAATAAAATCATAAATATTTGTGCATAAGGTCTGTAAAATTTACCAAAAAAAATATTATAAATGAACACTTTGGTGCTAAAATGATTACTCAATAATAAGATTAAAAACCTTAAAAGAAAAATTAAACATCTTACTGATACTGGTAAGACGATATGGTTCAACAAATTCTGATTTGGAAAAGAAAAAAAAATTGGATATAACTTTTTGTGAAATTATCATTATAAGAAACTATATATTTTATTTCAAATATAGTAGAATCTCTATCTCGAATCTTACAGGAACAAAAAAAAATTTGATATAAAGAGGTTTCAAGATATCGTCTAGAAATGAGTTGCATAGCAGCCTATGGAAGTTTCGCATCCGTATAGTGATCCGTGTACTATATAGAGTAGAATCTCACGGGAACAAAAAAAAATTCGACAGAATTTTAGAGATGTTAAGGTTCAATTTTAAATAAAGATTTTTGTTAATAATATATGCTATGGTTTTTAATACTGTATAAGACATCTTTTTTCCACGAAAATTAAAAAATATTTAAATCACAAAGGTTGAAAATATCACTGAATAAACACGATCGTATTGACAAAAACCTATCAATAATCAGAAGTGAAGCTTAGAAAACGAAACTACCGTACGGCATGTTCAGTATTCCGAGCATGCACAAAAAGTTCCCGTTCTGGTTATCGGTTACACATTTACGTTCTTTTGTTAAATTTAAATCCTTTGATTAGACTCCGAAAGCCAGGAAAAATTCTGTATTTTTAATTTCTCTAGCACAAAAATTATAAATTAATTCGAGATAGCGAGGGTTTAAAGAAAATACTTCGAGATAACTATTGAAATTACATAGGTTGAATGCCGGAAGTGCACGGAAAAAATTTTCTTCCACATCAAGGGTTTGTATTATGGAAAAACTGCTTTTAACTATTTTCATTGGCCGAATAGCCACATAGTAAAGCTGTGGCTTGCCACCCTGGAGGATCCGGGTCCCCATCCAGTTTTTCAGGAGAAGTCCGGACCCGGCCCATTGAACCCCATTCGGTTGACCCCATCGTGGGTGTTGGCCAGCCTGTGATAGGTTCTATAACTGGCCGCCGCCAGATAAAGTATATCCCTCCTGAGATATGGCGGCTTAACATATCTAACCTTAACTATTTTCATGTTGATTGCCTAGTTTTAACCTTACGTTTCTTTAATACGGTGCTCATAATCCAAAGATTCTCAATTCGAGAATCATCTGTTCGATTTGAAAACATGATTTTATTCCAATATTCAGATTAATACTAATATAATATTGCCCATGCCAACAATTGATCGTCTGGCTAACTTTCATTGTACTTCCCGCTGCCAGGACTTTTTTGATAGGAAAATTATTCCACGCATTGATTTATCATTTTAAAACTAATTGGATTTAATTTTACTTTACCTGATCTTAATAAAATCTGTTGGTTTTGTCCCAACAGATTTTATTAGGTAACGGGGTAGAAATACTAGCAACTACAACCAATAATCGTGGATAGTTAATAGTAATAGTCGATTTTTAACATGTCTGATGGCACTTCTTGAATTGGGACGATGACAACCAACAATTTATTGAACACGAGGTCTTTCTAAAAAGACCCCATGTTTAATAAGTGTTCATATTTTAAAATACTCTTCGTCGGCCGGATGAACGCGTAGTAAAGCTGTGGCTTACCACCCTGAGTATCCATGTCCCACACCTCCAGTTTTTCAGGAGGGGTCCGGGCCCAGCCTGTTGAACCCTATCATGGGTGTTAGACAGCTTGAGTAGGGCTCTACAAGTGGCCGCCGCCAGATAAAGAATATCCCATGAAGATATGGCGGCTTAATCAAACTAACCTAACCTAACCATATAAAAAACAAAGCAAAGTTGAAAAGACCACCATCAAATCGATTGCATTCCCAATTGTTTTATTTTGCAAAAATAACTATTTATAGGAGAATAAAAATTTGAAAAAAATTAAGTACCATCTATAAGTGAAGTAAAGCAAATAGATAAAATTAAGTTTAATTTATTATTCGAATTAACGAGGTTTTACTATATTATTTTTTTATGAATTGCGAAGAGTATTGTAGTCTACCAGGATGAATGCTTATGACGAAAGTTTCGTCATTGGAGTGGCACAAAAAACACTAAAAAAACAATTAATTAAAATTCAATCCTGAGTTACACAGTGAAGCTATCGCAGATTGTTTTTTTTATTTTTTTGCATTTATTAGGTGAAATTCCGTGCCTCCGATGATGGGTCCTGAATTTTTCGATTGCCGAAATTTGTTTTCTCTTACCTCCATGGGTAAAACATGCCCTTCCATAGCTGCCCACCCCTGCGGAAGGGTCAGCCGGATTGTGAAGGCGGGGATCGACGGGCCGGGCCCGGACCCCATGATAAATATTTTCAAGGGTGGGACCCTTGAAAATATCGAGACTCGAAACCGGGTCCTCCAGAGTGGAAAACTATGGTATTTTAACATAATGATCTGTAAAATTCGTAAACCTGAAAAAATTTTGTCGATAATACAAAAATTTTGATTAATTCTGTTAAAACATAGAATATTTTTATTTATTTGTTCATTTTGTTGATTTACTTTTATAGATGATTTAGTAAAATACGAGAAAATCCTAATGTAAACTACCCCAGGCTATGAAAAGGAGCGTCGCACTTTTATTGTTTTATGGTGTTCAGTCGTTTCGCGGGAAACTGTAGTCAAGCCTACTTTACAGAGCTATATGTGGTATTGGGTGTAGAATGTCAGCAAAGTATCTCAAGGTAAATTAAAGTAGAAAATATTATAACTGTTTATATACGATTGTGGATGATTTCCATATTTTTTTCATGTTTTTGATTATAAATTGGAAAATTTATAAAAAATTAGAATAAAAATTATTGAAATGAAAAGAAAACATATCAACAAACATATTTTATTTAAAAAAATGAAAATATTTAATAAATTTTTGTCACTTTTCAATTATTTAAGATAATTAATTAATGAAAATTTGCATAATACTTCGTTTTCTATCGATAATTTTTTAAAATATCTGATTTTCTTCATTCATATGAGGCGCGCCCCACTAAGGGGCCGCGAGTCTATTCCAAGGGGGCGTGGAAGAATTCAAAAAAATATCATTTTTGAGACAAACAAATAAAAAATAAATTAAATTGATGTCAAGAAAAAATTAATCAGCAAAACAGTTATAAATACAGTAAAAATATTCATGTCCCCAGAAAATTTCTGTTTTAAAGACAAAACAGCGATCTCGTTTAGTGATTGAAAAGTAATTATGAGTAACGATATCTTCCATGACATACGATTTTGAGAATTTGTGCTGAAAAATAAGCCTACCCATGCATTAAATATTATGTTGCATTAAACATAGCTGTATTTTTCGGTTTTTTGAAAGATTTGTTTAATTGTATTAAAAATGATCACATTATAATAAATATATATATTTTTATGTATAAGAACTTTATATATACAGAATATGGTATATTGTTTTGTAATATTAAACTGTAAGGCGCGGTTTCCACTGTACCATTTCATGGGTGTATCTTACCAGCCGTACCGCCCTTTTTTTCTCGGAAAAGCCACCGGATAGGAAGTAGGCGCGGTTTCCACTGTACGATTTCGTCCAGCACCACGCCGTCCAGTAGCTTCCGATTTCGGACAGCGAAACGTTTACGCGCTCACATAGGCCGTATAACGGATCCGTAACTTTTAAAACGTCGTGTCGAAGTAGCCAATAACAAATGTTGTAAAAATAAACCAGTCATATACGTCCATAGAAAAAGTTTACTTCCAGATCAAATCTATGATTTTGATAAATAATATGTTTAATTTAACACTTTTGTAAGATACAATCTCCTGGAATTTCTTTCTGTAATGCCCACTCCTTACGTAGTTGATTTTCTTTTTGTAGGAGCCGCATCTATGGTAGATTTTGGTTTATTTCAGCGAGTCTATCATACCTTGTATTAAATGACTGGCTTTTAATTTTATTCAGCCAAGCAATTTTACTTGAGTGTAAAATCCTTTCTTGACATCCTGGCAAAGATTGGTGTATGTGTGTAGCCATACTTTCGAAAAATTCCTAAAATATATCAAAAATTGAAAATTCCTTTTCTGCTACTGTCCCAATTAAGCGAAAAGTTGTCCCAATTAAGCATTTAAATTTTGTATTAGTTTATTAGTTTGTTTTCGTTCTTTAATATTTGTCCCAATTAAGCGGATTCCACTGTGTTCCATTTTTTTTTTGCTAAATTAAAAAATTATTCTGAGGGTTCAACAAGACCACCAAAAGAAAGCTGTTGAACATATGATGGTAGGAAATAAGTGTGATCAGATTGTTTGATTTCATGAGTAAATTTTCCTAAATTAAGATAATATTTCTTAGCAATCCATCCTGTTAAATATAATAATAATGCATCATCCTTTAATATATATTCTTCTGATGACTGATTTGGAACATCTGATAAAAATGAATTCTCATTTTCACATACAACATAATCAATGTAATCAGATACAGTATTTAACATATCTGCAGTATTTAATTTATACAGTTAGTTAAATAAGTTTTTCAATACTTTTAATAATAGATATTGTATAATAAATTATAAATCACTGCTTTTCCTTTAGCATGTTCTCTAGCACAACTTTCTTCCCTACCAGTAATTTTAAACTTTAAATACATATTCTATTTTAATCATATTAGTCAGCAGTATATTGTATAACTATATTTCACTAAATCTAAATTTATATTATGTAAAATAAAATACACATTTCACACTGTCAACTAGCTATTAATGCTAAATGCAAAATTAAATACTTACTGTTAAAGATTACTTTGATAAATTAATGTTAATTAATTAATTAAAACTTCATAAATAAGAATTTGAACTCTACAATCCCTACAATATCAATAATTACATCTACTCTCGCTTCTGATCTAGGTCTACGCATGACGTATTTACGGTTTAGACAGGAAGTCAAAAAATCAGCCGCATGAGACAACCTTGTCTTCTACTAACCTTGGGTTCACACTACGACCGACTGGACCGACTTGAGCGATTCTATGTCACGTTTCCATAGCAACAGCAGTCGGTAGTCGGTCCAGTCGTACGACCGGCCAAGTTTCGCCCGGTTGAATATTTGAAGTCTCCCAACAATAACCAATCAGTCGTACCAACAATAACAATCAGAGTGCTTTCTGAACAGCCAATCGTATTTTCTTTCTTTGGCAGGTAGTTTGTGATGTTTAATGGCCATCTTGGATGGTAAAGATTTTAGCGAAGAGTTAATAAATGAAATTAGGCAGTATTCTTGAATATACAATATACGTCACCATGATTACAAAGACATTCAGAAGAAAAATAATTCATGTGATTATAAAATTATATAAAATCAAGCCTTTTACCTGAAAATAATTATATTTATTCATATTATAATTATTTTATATTATAATGAATAAATATAATCATTTCCTGGTAATAGGCTTGATTTTATATAATTAACTATATCTTTCTGATAATCTCTAAAAGTCATACATTCAGCATAACACAAATCTAAATGTAATTGCATCACGAGTATAACCATATTTCAAGGAGTAATATTTTCTAAATCTTAAAATTTAAAATACTATTTTTCTGAAGAATTCAATAGTCTGCAAAAATAAAAGTTTCTCAAGAAGAGATTATATGCAGGAATTCTACTTAAAATTTTAATTTACCATTTATTATTTAAGTCAAAAATATAGAAAAGCAGAAAAGGTAAAAAGAAAAATCAAATGTTTGTGTTGTTCCTAAGTATTAAAAATTTAATTTTTGAAGAATAATCTTTAATGGTGTCTTGATGAATACATAAAATTAAGATAACAAATTGAAAACATTCAAAATTGTAACTTTATTTTCAAATATGAAACGAAACTTCATACATTTTAAGTAATAAATTAAATTTTAAACTTTCATTTTCAACTTAGTTTATCTAGTATTTAATATATAATCCCTCTAAAATATTATACTAATTCTGCATTTTCCATTCTCTCCTCTGAATAAATTTTATCAAAAATTTTGTAAAAAATCTTTCTCATAAAATTATTATAATTATCAAAATTCAAATTGTAAATAAAAAAAAAAGATCAATGAGTGAAAAAAAGATTTTTCTTAAAGAAAAATGCTAACAGCAAATGCATCAGAATCATAAAAATAAAAATTCAGCTTTGTTATTAAATGAATCCATTCAAATTATAATCATTGCTTTTCTATGATATTCCATAAATGAATTTTTGACTGACTGAATATGCTAACTTTCAAATAGAAAAAATTACTTAAATTTTTTGCAAAAGAAAGTTAAGTCTAGTATAAATCATTTTGATATTTATTTTTTAAATGCATTATTGCTTTCTCATTATTATTTCAAAAAATTTCATAAATTTTTAGAATTCTATCTATTAATAGTTAATTTTTCAAAGATCCAACATATTTTGATATTTTCTCCAAATTATATACCTAGTGAATTACATTAAAAAATCTTACCAATTCTTAACATTGATTCTCCTCAGTATAACACAGATTGTAATATTACATCAAATCATTATTATTGTGATTATTTTTAAAAACACATAACTAATTACATAAAGTTCACAATTTTTTTTTCATTTTTTATATTGATATGAGAGAATCAAATTTCTTCTTAATAAAGAGAAATTTAAAAAAAATTAATGTCATAATTCATCATTGTCATCTATGTCAACTTTTGCTATTGTGGAATTATAATGCTCTCCAAGTCCATAAATGTGTCGATGATAACTAACATAAAATAATAAATAATTATTTTTTTTGTTAATTTTAATAATGCTATATGCAATATTTCTTACCATAATATTAAAGGAGACTTTTTATATTCTTCACCAATAATCAATAAAGGACCATCTGCTTGAATTATTTCAATAGGTAATTGATAAACATGAGAGAGAGCATTAAGCTGAAAAAATAGTGTGTAATATTGCTTATTTATAATTATATTACAGTAATTTAATTAAATTATTTAACTAAGTACTTTTTCATTAATATAAAGAATTAACTTTATATCTAATAGATGTACAGATAGTTATAAGGGTTTTATTTTTTGCAAATTTATCCTAATTGTAACTTTTATTTAATATTGCATTTTTGCTCATGAAAAACAAAAAAATTAACTGATTTTATATATACATAAAATCATTTTCATAAAAACATAAGTAAAAAGTTAATACAAAAGATTTTATTTCATTTTGAATGCAATTATTGGTAGTGGAAAAAAACTGCACATTTATATTAAATAAATTCTTTGTTGTTTTATTTATTAACATAAAAATATTATAACTTTACAGAAATTTGCAGAACTGCAAATTGTAACTGATGTATTATTGGAATATACCTATGCTATAATGTCTTTTGTTACAATTGGATGTATCATGATATATAGGTACCTTCAGTTTATAAATTTTTGATTTAATGAACTACATAAATATATACTATTTTTTCATTTTCTTTGCAAAATGCTATTTTTTGCTTTTTCAAATAAACTATATCATCATTGATTAATTATCTACTATAATTTTTTTTAAATCAATGATTTTCTTATTTTCTTCACTGATTGTATCAGATATATCAAAATTTATTATGTACACTGATTTTAAGATAAAATTTACTTCCACTTTTACCAAAGGATTTGGTATCAAATTCAGCACTTGGCATAATACTGATGATAAGAATATCCATAATATACTTATTGCATTAGTTTTGCAACTACATAAAACTATTTAACTTTTTAAAGTAATGATTATACATTATTCCAGATGTGTAAATCTCTAATATATTTTTCATCTATATATAAATATCAGATATATCAAAATTTATTATGTACACTGATTTTAAGATAAAATTTACTTCCACTTTTACCAAAGGATTTGGTATCAAATTCAGCACTTGGCATAATACTGATGATAAGAATATCCATAATATACTTATTGCATTTTTCAATAGTTTTGCAACTACATAAAACTATTTAACCTTTTAAAGTAATGATTATACATTATTCCAGATGTGTAAATCTCTAATATATTTTTTATCTGTATATAAATTGGAATTATGATAATATTTTGTTGTTCTGTTGAAATATCTAAATATAACCAATATAATTTGTTTAAATAAAAATAAATTATTTTGTGTTTATTAGTATTATTAAAGTAATTACCATAATAAAATCTATAATTAATGAATTTTTGATAGTAATGATGATATTAATTTTATCTAACATCCAGAAAATTAAATTTATTTTTGCAAATAATGTATCAGAATAAAGAAACCAATATAATTTGTTTAAATAAAAATAAATTATTTTGTGTTTATTAGTATTATTAAAATAATTACCATAATAAAATCTATAATTAATGAATTTTTGATAGATAAAATTAATATCATCATTACTAACATCCAGAAAATTAAATTTATTTTTGCAAATAATTTATCAGAATAAAAATTTTTCAGAATTTCATAAATTTAAGGCAATATTTGAAGAAAGTTTTATAATTTTTAAGTAATAAGTAAAATTGCAATGATTTGCATGTTTATTCCCACATTATGCTTAAATTTGAAGATCACTAGGAACTTAGCAGTTCTGAAATTCAAAATTCAACGGCAAGAAATAAGATAAATAGGTAATAATCATCATAAACTACTGTATTAAAATATCTATAATTATATTTATATTAGTGCTTTTGGAAAGTCTAACATCAATAGATAAAATGGCAGTAACTTTTTTAATATCCAAGAATCAATTAAAAATTTTTACATTGGAATTAATGGGAAATGAGTTTTCAATTTATAAATTTTCACCTAACAAACAGTTTTTAAGATTTCAATAATCTTCATAAACTGAGGGATCTATATTGATATTAAAGTTTGAACTCTTCAAAAATGAAACATTTGTATTATAGTGATTGAGGGATCTATATTGATATTAAAGTTTGAACTCTTCAAAAATGAAACATTTGTATTATGGTGATTTTACCTAAAGATTGAGTATTTGAAATTAAATAAATATTATTAAATATTAATCTTAGAAGTGATATTTATGATCAATTATACTAAAAACGTATCAACATCTATCTCCTTTAAACAATAGAATTCATATCACATAAAAGATATTAGTATAACACACAAATAAATATTAGTTATGATGGTAATATTTTTTGTTTACTTCTAATTTATAAAATTTATTTCCTAACCAATATAATAAAAGTTAAACAAAAGTTCAACTTTAAATTATAGATGTTATAACTTTTGAATATTTTTTCAAGTCTCTTACCTCAATCTGACCTCCCCATGCAGATGTATAAATAATGTCATCACAGTATTGGTGGAATTCATCTATATGAAATTTAATTCAAAACATTAAAATATGAATTGTAATATTATTGATGAGAATCTTTAAAATATTTAATAATATTTTTACCCATTGTCATTATATCATCTGTATTTTGATTAGTTAAAAAAGGAAGAAAATCATCTTCATGAGAAAGCATATATTCAGATGTTACTTTTCTAAGTTCTTCAACTGTTATCTGATAATTTTTAAAAAAGTTTATCTCTTATCCAAGCAAAAAATATCACATAAAAGATTTAACTTACAATAATATTCTGCAGTGAAAGTTGATGCTCAACAGCTTTATATAAACTGAAATTCATAATTTTGATTATGTACTTTCTTTATAATTTAAAATTCAAAGCATTTCAAGTAGAAACTTACCAATTTCCATCTGATGGTACCTTAAATTATAAATTGAATATTTATATTAATATGTCACATACATTTGATCAAAACAAATAATCTTTAAAATTTAAAGTTTTAGAATAATCTAATTGACTATAATAAAATTTAAAAATACATCATAAATGTATCGAATTAGTTTTTTATCATCATCAAATATTTTTTATTTTTTAGTTTAAATTCACATTAATCTAGGAGTATATTACAATTTTATCATTATCATTAAATTAATTCATATAACTTCTGGTGAATAAATTCCATTAAAAATTTCATTCTTTATCGAATGTTTTCATTGATTAAAGAATTTGTATATTACAATTTTATCATTATCATTAAATTAATTCATATAACTTCTGGTGAATAAATTTCATTAAAAATTTCATTCTTTATCGAATGTTTTCATTGATTAAAGAATTCATTATTCTGTTTTATAATTATTAATCTATATAAAGAGACTGTTATATTAGAAAAATGTTTACAAATTAATTTCAATCGTTCTGCATTATATTTAAAAATCAAGTTTAAAAGTTTTTGAGATATAATAGATATTTTTAAGTAAAGTACAACAGAAAGAAAAGATGTAAAACATAATGAAAAGAAATTCATTTCAAGTGATAGTTTTATATTATATATTGATTTCGGGAACACACCATTTATTTTACATTGTCGCAAGAACTCCCATGTTTCTTGTGCCTTTGTTAATTTACTCCACGTTGCTCTTAGTTCTCTGACTTGTTGCATATTACTTTAGCTACTCAGCTAAAGTCAGAGAACAAAGAGCAACATGGAGTAAATTAACAAAGGCACAAGAAACATGGGCGTTCTTGCGACAATGTAAAATAAATGGTGTGTTCCCGAAATCAATATATAATATAAAACTACCAGTTAAATCGAAGCAAATACTAATGAATACAAAAAAAATTCATTTCAAGTTATAACTCATTTCTTTGTTATTTGGCATAAAATTTAAAAAGTAGGTTTTGTATTGGCAAATTATATAATAAAAAGAAATAGATTTTATATCTACAATTTTTCAAGTCAGTTGGTTAAAATTTGTTTCAATATAATATAAAAGTTAAAATTTCATTTTAGAAAGCTTTTATAGAAGACAATGATATTAAAAAAGTTTAAATCAATTTCAGATATCATACTGTTTTAGTTTGATGATAGGATAATAAACAAAAAAGTAATAATAATGAAATAAACAAAAGCAGTTCCAAAAAGAATTAAAATCGCTTACTTTCCACTTGTGTCATTTATTTACCATTTGGAATCAATTGGCTTTTTGTGTCCAATTTTAACATTGATTTAACTAGTATAAATGTCATCCATTGTTGTGTCATGGTAATGTTATAAATAATTAATGTTTATGACATTATCCATTGTTAAGTCATGAAGATGTCACATCAGTTGGCTGCAATATCATTGTAGTAGATATTGACAATAAATGGCAAATAAGTCATATATTACCCCAACAGTGTTAATACTGTGAGGGCCAGGAATCGTCTCCCCGAATGGAGACAAAGTCAAGGAAATTCCAAAAAAAGGGGAGAGATACTGTTAAAATAAATATGGCAAAATGCAATGACATGGAACTGAACGATATGGCAAAATGCAACAACTGTTTGGCTGACCTGTATGTAAACTTCTTCCATGTAAATCATGGAAGAAGTTTACATACAGGTCAGCCAAATAGTCGAGAAATTGACATCTAGCTCGGCAAACATTCCAAAAAGTAAACATTTTAGCCCTCTCCCTGGGAAAAGGGTGAGAGAAAGGTCACGGGCATTTAAGAGCCCGTGCCACCCTCGACCGGCACTTGCTTGATCCTCTATGCTTGTTTACTTGCTTATTCTCCATTTGGGCTACACCAACTTTTGTTTGTTTGCTGATTTACTTTACGAAGTTTAGAGCATAATTCCTTTATTCCTCTCGATTTACAATATCAGACATGTATCCAGAGAACCTTCGATAATTACAGTTTTAGAATCGGGGCTTCTGCTGAATCTATTCAACACTCTCACTGTGTCTACGCCTTAATATACTATTGTGGTGCTCATTTTTTTCTCCCTGTCGTGTTTCATCTAGATTCTCAACAGATTCATTAAATTTGATTCCGGGGACTAAAGACTATTTATAACCATCTTGCCTGTTCGATCAACCAGCATAAAAAATTGTTCGACTTCTTCAACCCAAGAAAATATCACAGGTATATCTCTCTATGTCACGACTGTCAATCACTAAATATATTTAAAGTCTCTCTGGTCAAATAAAAGAAGCAGTTGAATTCTCAATGTTGTCTCCTAACTGATTCATTACCCATCGCACGCCGTCCACCACCGCTGTAAGGCCAGACACCTGTTGATTGGTCTCTGGTCCCGTGAGCTCGACACACACTCCGTATACTCTCTACAATACTTAGCACCACCTATTGTCAAAAATATAAAATTTTTATAAAAAATTAAATGCAATCCTGTATGATTAAATGAACCTACAAGATTAAATTATGTGGGATTGAGATGACCATTAATGATAGAGTATTACTACTGAATTCCATGAAAACATGAAAACATGTTCAAAGGTTATTAATGAAGAATACAAAAGCTATGATGCCTATTTTACAAGCCTCCTTTTTCTTCAGAAAACAGGATAATAAGGTATATTTCTGTATTTTACAGAAATTAATATAATTTAAACTTGTACAGGCCTTTAAATTTATCTAAAGATTTACATAATTACATTTTTATATAATCATATTGACACTATAGAAAAATATAGGCAATTTTTATAGAATAAACTATACTTCTGTGCTTATTATGTATAGTTCTACATAAAAGCTTAATCTACAGATACTAAATTTGATTTCAGACATTATATATATTTTTTAAACTTTACACGCAGTTTGCTGTTGTTTTACATATAAAACAGCAGTTTCAAATTCATGCCCAATACATCCTTTTTTGCAGCCTTCATTGCATTTACAGTAGAACCTCTATATTTGGACGCACCTATATTCGTAAAAAATTTTCGAAGGAAAATTGTATCGATATTCACATTTATTGCTATATTCGGAACAATATCAGTAGTCTCAAGTTGCTAGCTTGGGAAAATTTTTACTCGATATTCACATTTATTGCTATATTCGGAACAATATCAGTAGTCTCAAGTTGCCAGCTTGGGAAACTTTTTACGCTTTGCGATCTTTAGTATGTGGGATTGAGATGACCATTAATGATAGAGTATTACTACTGAATTCCATGAAAACATATTAGTTTAGTGCCGAGTCTAATTTTATTTCTATCTTCTTTTTTTAAGTGTTCCCTTACCGTCCACTTGTATTGATTGGAAGATAGTTTTAACGCAAGCCTCAATTATGTTCATTAATTCTCCCTCCGGATTAACATCATTAATCTCATTGGTGTTAACGTTACTAGCACTAGGCTTATTGCTACTGTCGATTTGTGTAAGATCCATAATTAAGTAATCTGACTAATTATAAAATTATCCAGTACTTCCGGTCAGAAACAAAATTTATCATTAAATTTAAAATGATAAATAAAATAATACTTTAACCAATATAAAACAAAAGAGGGTAACCCTTCAATGAGCCGAAAAATAAAGTCAATCCGACATTAAAATTATTATCCGTTTTAGTGTCCAAATGTCTATTCACACCAGTCCGGCTACCGTTATCTCCTAGCAACGGCCGTTAGTTCAACGGAAGGGAAGCGGCATTCAACCAACACCACCTATCTAGGTGAATGTTGATTCAACTCGCTGAAATTTAAAAACTAATTGTCTTAGAAAGACAAAGGAGTTATCCTCATAGTCAGCACTTCTTTATCAACACAATGAAATCAAAATTGTACCACTAAGTCAAGAATAACACCACCACTGAACCAAATCTGGAGCGCAGCTACCTTTCTGAAGGACGGGGATGTCGGACCGACCCGGAACCCCGAAAAACTTTTCAGGAGATGTCCTCCCGCGCACTGCCGGCTCTAGAACTTTTGGCGCCACCAGCGAAAATTCTTGTCCCGCCTCTCCAGTCGTCAGTTTTGAAAAATAAACTCTCATAAAAATATCGCACTTTATCAAAACTTTGTTTTTAAAACAATATTTTATAAAACTTACATCAAAACATCGTGTTGTGTGAAACTGTGTTATATGAGACCAGAGGCCCTAGTCTCAAGTTTATCGTGTTACAACGCATTGGTGTTAGCAGTATCACGTGACACCAACTCCCATGTTTAGACAATTGATAGGGCATTAGCAGTATCACGTGCCACAAACACGAATGCGTTGTAACACTATAAACTCGAGACTAGGACCCCTGGAGCCAATGCAAAAACGGGAGTTACTTTCCAAAACCAATTAAAAGCAAACAACTTTCTTCAATTCCACACAAGAAATTTAATTTTTATTAAGAATATTAATAACACGAAACGTAAACGAAAATATATATATATATATATGAGACCTTCCGATAAAAATATACGTAAAACAAAAAGAAAGAGAAGTATACAGCCTATGTAACATTTTTTTTACAACTGTTCGGTTAAAACGAGAACGTTTTTCTTTTTTAACAATATCGACTTCACTTTCTGAACATTTTTCTGCATTTAAGATTGCGATTTTCTTTTTGAGACAATATTTTGTAGATCTGTGTTTTCCCCACGTTAAATTTTTCTGATAATGCTCGTTCAAAAAACACCTTTCTTACTGTCTTCAATCGTTTTTATTCGCTGTTTTAAATTTGAGGCATTAACTTTCCGTTTAGCCCATGGTATAGCCCAGGGGTGGGCAAACTTTTGGGAGAAAGGGCCATATTTCATCAATGAAATATAACCTAAGGCCGCACTTTCCCAGCCATCCCTATCCTTCACCCCCTTCCACTAGTGTGGGTGTCCTCCGTGGTTGGAAGTGATCCTGCCCTTTAGTAATTTATCTGATGGAAAGACTTGAGATTTTGAGATTTTTTTGTTATTTTGTTTTACGCCCCGTAAAACAAAATAACAAAAAAATCTCCCTTTAAGTGCCATTATTTTACCAATAACAGAAAGTATAAAATATATTTATTAAGAATTATTTAAAATAGATTATTATATATATTATTAATTTTTATTTCTATCTTTAATTTTTTAATCATTTTAAATTTGAAACAATAATTAAAAACATTCCTGTTTAGGAAATTGCACAAATATTAAATACAAACACTGTGAAACGACGAAAGGTATTGAATCGATTGACTGACAAAACGATTTTATTTGATTTTGAATGTATTTTGCAAAGGTTTCTTACGCAATGACATTTATTCTGGTTAACGGTTAATCAAATCTATTTTTGTAAGAAATATGACACTGAAATGACAGTTTACATATGAATTATTATTTATTACTTTTTTAGAAATTATATAAACTATATCGCTGAGATATGGGACAGATTTGACACTTTTGTATTCATTTTATTTATTGATAAAATTTTTGGCATTATAGCTATTGGTTGGAGGGCCGCGGTTTACCCACCCCTGGTATAGCCATATTTCAACATCCAAAGTGCAGTGATAGCATCACACGTATATGAGATTGCATTTGATTAATACGCTGGCGTAGAACACAAACATCCGGATCCGGTAGCTGATTGTTTTCATTTTCCCTATATTACTTCGCCATAAGTCTTTCGAGTTATGTTTTTTAATACAAAATTTAATTATCATATCATAGATACAAATCTAAGGAACGTACATTATTAAAAAGATATCGCATTAAAGTAGTAACGACAACATGATTTCGTTATTCCAGCGCTCTACGTCATTCTGGTGGTACGAATGATGGGGCACGGTGCAATGCTTTCAATTGTAGTGGTTTGGTTTAAATGAAATTTAAGTTTAAAAGAAAACGGTACTGATGTAAGCGATAAAGATAGTCAATTAGTAATGTTGTTAAAAAATTATGGTCGTCATAATGGTTTCACTTTATGTTTGGTCTATAAATGATGGTCGTGGTCGCGTTAGGGAGGTGGTCGTCTTATGGAGGGTCAAACAGCATTATTCCTATGGGGAAAAATTTGGTTCCCATAAAATGGTGGTGGTGGTGAAATCAGTTTTCAATGTAATTGTTCTGTGAATAATCACAAAAACGAAAATTTTCAATAGATACACCATTTTATTTCATCGCTTAAAACCAAGCTTAAAAAACTGATACGCATATATACAATATAAAGTTAATAACAATTTAAATATACATAAATTTATTTACATTAAGAATATAAATTAGTTTCTAATTTATAATCGCTTCATTTTTAAAAAATAATGAGCACGTGTATACAAATATCTGTGGACGATGCCGAATCCCAGAAGACCACAACCGATTCAGATTTGGACTTTGACGAACAAATCGCTCCGTGTGTGGGCAGGCCTTAAAATCAGTTGAACGATGTAAGTCTGACGACCGTTCTGAACGATAAATTGTTCCGCAGTCCTACCATCGGTCTGACGATTCGGCAGCTTGACCACCAATCTGAGGATAGATCGAGGTTGAAAGAATTACTTGTAGAAAGGTTCCGCCATTCGGGCTTAAACCCAACTTCCTTTAAAATAATGCGCGCCAAGCCAACACCAACTCTACAGAAAGCCAATGAACGAATCTTAGGACGCGTTCGGCAAACTCTGGGAGCGAGGGGAAGTGCTAGGAATACGTCACAAGTTAGGGAGCGAACAGAAAACGTGCCCGAGTACTAAAGAAAATGGCGGCATTCAGTAAACAAGGAGATTGCCTGTAAAGCAGCAGCAGTTACAGCGATTACGACTTATTTACAATTTTTAGATTCGGAATCTGAAGAGGATGGATTACAATTAAGGTGTTTTCTAAATTTAATAAATTTAAGTACGACAGGAGAAAACATCCCAGCGGAATTTCGACCTCTTTTACATTATCCCTTAATTAAATACTCCTGAAATCGTCGGTGAAGGTCTCATGTGGGGCAGAAGCCCCATTCTCAAGTTATGGGGACCCAAATTTGAGGCTCTGAATCACGTTTTTTAATGATTTTCTGGAAAACTTTTATAGATAATCGGATATTTTAAACGATTTTAGATGTATCTTATCAATCCGAATCGAATGCAATCAATTTAAATTAGCTACGACTTACCTTTACGAAGTTACGTGATTTTTTTCACTTACGACGATATATTCGTTCTGAAGCGTGGGAGAATTCCCAGATATTTAAA
>AYEL01070507.1:0-27021 GCA_000484575.1 Olivierus martensii | reverse complement strand
GTAGACATATTCCAATGGAATTTTTATTGTGATACTTAAATATGAATTTTTTTTAGAAAAGAAAACAATTATTCAATAACAATAATAATAAGAAAATATTTTTATGTAAATTATCAAAATTTATTATTATTCGTTAACTTGATATTTTCTGAAGCGACGTAACCTTAACATCCGCATCCGGTTAGATTTTTTTACTTTAGTAAAATTTTACTTTACCTGATGCAATCCAGCGCGTCGCCCCATCGAATCTAACCTCTGTATTTACAGTATATAAGTGCATGAGCTAGGCGATGCTGCGCTGCCTGATGCGTCACGACACAGAAATTCCGACAATAATCCAAGAATCTTATGTAGGCGCGCTGTGCTGAATTATTGTTGAGAATATCTGCGTCGCCTATCTGATGCAGTTACAGTATACAAACGCAAGGTTGCAGCCGGCGGCGCGACGCGCTCGATCGCTTCGGGTAACGTAAAATTTTACTTTTTTAAATTATATATTGGTGTTTGTATTATAAAATTTATTTTATATGTATATATTTAGTTTCAATAAAATATTTATTTTGGCAAATGGCATTAATATATCGTTAAATAAAAATCAAAAATCACGTAATTTATCGGTTTCAAATTTTTGCCGAATTTTAAGTGCTAAAGTCAGGGGGTAGGCTTATACACGGGTTATGCATTTTTACCGATTTTTAAACTCTGAAGTCGGGGGGGTCGGCTTATATTCGAGTATATACGGTATGTATAAGTAAACAGATATACAAAATGTGTACAATTGTTCAAATTGTATAAAAAATCGCATAAAACTTAACAAAATATGCTCGATAGATGTACACTTGTACAAAATGTGCGCAATAGGTGTACAAATGTACAGTACACTTGTACAAAATTTACGAATAAGTGTACACTTGTACGAAATGTACGCAATAAGTGTACACTTGTACGAAATGTACAATTCATATATCCCAATTGATGCAGTTGTACAAAAAGTACATGAAATGCATATAATTTAACAAAATATGTACAATACAAGTACAGATGTTCAGTTGTATAAAATGTGCGCATTCCGTGTATAATTGTGCAAAAATGTACATAAGGCATACAATGTACAAAATGTGTACAATAGGTTTATAATGTGTGCTAATGATGCACAATTGCAAAATGAAAAGTGTATATTATCATTGTACATCTGCACTGTACAGTGTTCTCATTATAATATAATATGCAGCAGTTACGGTGATTAGATATTGCACAGTCCACACCAATAGACTATTTCATAAAGACGATATTAAATTATTTGAAACTTTATTTGGAAAATTATTTGAATTTTTATTTCAAATAACGTTTTTATTTAAATAATTTTTTATTTGAAAAGCAGATTATCTTCAAATAACGTTATCTTTTATTTGGCAATATTCAATTATTTAAAAAATTATTTGTTGTTTGAAATAAAATTTGCCAGGTCTGAAATATCCGTAGAGGAACTACTTAAGAGGAATAGCGATGAAAATGTATAAACCAAGTATATTACATACCTGTGTTGCGCTTTTTTTGTATTTTTACACCCCTTTTTAATCAGTGAGGGACATGACTACGGGCTTCACTCGCACCCGTAGAGAGGGGCCCCGAAAAAACTTTTCAGCAGATGCCGGGTCCTCTGACCTGGCGCGTTACCGCTGCACTATATAATTTTAATTTTTTTAACGATTATTTCATTTATAGATAATGTTTACTCTCTTAGATATTGTTGGAAATAGGGTTTGGCCTGGCTAGATTGAAGAACGAAGATAGGAAAGATTCCTGTCGAGAGATAATGTAAAGCGAGAATTTATTAAAAAATAAAAATAACATATTTATCGCGCAGTTTGTCTGTACAATCTAGAAGTGAATCGATTACTTGGAATTTTTATTCAAATTTTTAAGACGTGCGACCTAAATTCAAAGCGAACATCTTATTTCTCCCGATCGGGTTACGCTCTACACATAGTATTACGATCGTTGATAACAATTTATTCGTACTTTTCTCATTTAATCCAGTCGCTGTTTGATATTTTAATTATAAGAAGAATCAATAATTACTATAACCGCTGATGGAAACAAATTGCCACCTTTTATAATTTTAAACTGTTGCTAAGGATTCGAGCACAAAAGAATGACGGAACTGATGAAAGAACGTGTTTGGGAGAAGCAATTTTTTTAAAAAACGAATGTGATAATATATTCGAAGAAGATTCTCGATATATTAGGTAGCTTATTATGTATATTAGTACCTATTTAAGTAAAAAAAAGATGTTTTTTTATATTTCAATATCTATTATACAATCATTTTTATTTTTTCCAATTTTAAAATCCTACCGCGACTTACCTTTCAAGTAATACGGTATATTTAAAATACGTACATAAACGAAATATAAATTACATAAAATAGATGATTGAAAATAACAATAGACCGGGTTATTCAATTATTTACAATTAATTAATAATCGGTTGAGTTATTTGACAATAACTTGGAAGACGACAAAATTTGATGATAATTAATGATTTATAGTTAAGAGAGTAATTTAAAAACAGTAAGGAGTGAAACCAGCTAAGTAAACCTGCCGCAGTTCAATATCTACATTAAAGATTGCGCAGTCACTTCCGCGCAATAAATAAGGAAAGGTGGAGGACAAAACTCTCTTAAATGTAAAATAACACGACGAAGAAAAGCATAAAGTTTGTGTTCGAAAAGTTCGTGGAATATATTTAAGCGGCGGCCATTTCTTTCACGGGCTGGCCAACACCTACAGCTTCGACGAGTTATGGCCAGACTGAGATTTGGATCCTTCGAGTTGGTAAGCGACTGCTTTACCACGCGGCCAATAAAATAGATAATATTTTTGTGGTTTACGTCACTTTACATTCGATGAGTACTAACAAAACTAAGCATTGTATAACATCATCCCATAAATCAAAGCCAATCACTTTTTTCTTTATCGATGCTGTTCACATTCTGAAATGCATTAGAAATAACTGGTTAAACCAGAAAAATCTAGGGCAGTGCGTGTATTTTCCAGATTTTATTGGCACGCAACAAACGGAAACAGTCCTGCCTAAACTTTAACCAGCATCACTGTTAGCTTTGAAGAGGCTTCGTGAAGCTGAACATGATAAGTTGGCAAAACATGCCCATATGTTAACAACAAAGGCTCTCTTTCCAAATAATATAGAGAGACAAAATGTAAAATTAATTTTCCAGATTTTCGATATGCATACAGTAGAAGGTCTTCAGCTAGCGGGTCCTTTATTTAACATCGGTAACTATGTGTCTACTGCAGAATATATTCGTATTATTGTTACTTGGTGGAATATTATTAATGTCAAAACTCTTCAAAGGCCAGCGCGAGTGTGACCCATTTCAAGAACCACTGACACAGTCACCCGATGATGATAAAAGTACAGTTCTCGAATGATGTTTTGAACTAGTTAGAAAGATGGGAAAAATACAAACGTGATTCTGGATGCTTCACCGAGGATACACATACAGCTCTGAAGCGTACGACCCATGCCATTTTAGAACTGTCCAGTTATTTAATCGAGGAGCTAGGGTTCTCTTATGTACTAACTGGCAAACTACACACTGACTCCTTACAGGATAGATTTGGATATTATAGACAGCTGGTGGGTGGACAGTATAATATTTCAGTAACTCAACTTGTATGAAATAGAAAAGAAATTGAGAATTCAGTCCATTCTTCCTCCGCAATTAACCTTCTCATTGCCAAGGAAATGTAGACATCACGAAGCCTGTGAAATATCTAGAAACTATTAAAAATGTGAAAAATCTGGAAGAAAATATAGTTGAACCATATATTTCAAAGATATCAGTAAGTGAATAAGAACTTTTAAAAGTTCAAAAGGATTCTCTTTTAGTTTTAGCTTATATAGCGGGCTATTGTGTACATACTGTGTCAAAACAATTAAGGTGTACATTTTGCCAGGCCAACTTAACTTTGGATACTAGCTTTCTGAATGAAACACATGATTTAATAAAGAGGAGATCGTGGAGGGCTTCAGAAGTGATTACTATAATAATTACCAATTACATTGTGATATCAAATCACCATTATTTTAAACTAATACTAGCAAAGGTGCCAGGCATTGCTTGGGAATTTCTTCTATATAATACAATTTATGTAGCAACTCCTGTCTAATAAATTATAATTACCCATATCTTAAAATACAATAAATAATATGAATGAATCCAATTAAAATATAAATAAATATATATCACAAAATGACTTTTTATATTATTGTTAATTAATTAAGTAATTGCTTTTAATTTAATTAAATTGCTAATTTACAAAAAAATCTCAGAATACAATTAATCTGAATTATTATTTAATAAAATATTTACTAGTGATAAATTTTAAGACTGATAAATATTAGAGATTTTATCAAAATTTTTACTAACAAAATTATATTTGTTTATATTATCACCATTATTTTAAACTAATACTAGCAAAGGTGCCAGGCATTGCTTGGGAATTTCTTGTATATAATACAATTTATGTAACAACTCCTGTCATCAAGAGGTATCTTACTAGTAACAAAAAAAATTTAATTATTTTATGTGAATTCATAGGTTATATTAGGAAAAATTAAGATGTCAAATTACACAGGATATTTTTGGCAGTGATCACTTTTAGTGTGTGATACAGGCTGGCCAATATCCATGGTAGATTCAACCAGAAGTTAAAGAAATGCTGTTCAATGATATGGATCTTGTGGATTTATAGACTTTATGGATAAGTTTATAATAAATCCTGCAGAAGTATCATTTGCCTCACTTTTAGTGTGTGATACAGGCTGGCCAATATCCATGGTAGATTCAACCAGAAGTTAAAGAAATGCTGTTCAATGATATGGATCTTGTGGATTTATAGACTTTATGGATAAGTTTATAATAAATCCTGCAGAAGTATCATTAGGCAATATATTTCTAAGGGAATGAAGTTAACATCTGCAAAATGATGTCATAAGATCAAAAGAAATATAAAACAAATGGGGAAGTTTAGTCAATGGGAGAGAATATTAAAATGAACTCAACAATGGAAAATGAGAGAGAGAAAAAAAAATGAATGAAGGAAAGGAGGAGTGGAGAGGGACAAGCTAAAGCATTTCTGTCAATTTGCTGAAACAGGAGATAACCAGACTTTGCTGAGGCTGAAAAGAAAAGCAAAGCCAGATCCACTCTCCTGAAAAAGCATTAGGACAAATACTCTTTCTTCCCCTGGTATGTAACTTTAACCACACACACATATAACTACATTAGGTACATCATGATGTTGATTCCTTTGGATGATGCATTATCTTCAATAACTTATTAATAAATGCATTTTATTCAGAATCATAAGATTCAGTGGTTATTTTCTTTCTATCTGTTTTGGATTTCTGTAGCCATTTGCTCACACAACCATAAAATTCAGCTATCAACTCACAACCTGCAAATCTTGTTATTTTGGCATATTTTATTGATAAATACACTTTTATTGAATCATAAAAATATTTTTAATATCATCATATAAATAATATTTGTAATTGTTTCAATATTAACTCATAAAAATATTTAAAAATTCCAAAATCTAAGAAAATCAAATTCTATTAAATACCAATTATAAAACAACTATCAATTTTTAATTTAATTATGATCTGTCTGATTAATCTGTAGCCTTTTAAAAATTGAAGTGCTATAAGATTAGAATTATCATAATGGCAATTAAATTTTATTTCATTAAAAACTGATAAATAGTTTTATGGTTGGTATCTCAAATTTGTCTTAACAATTTTAATAAAATCCTTACTTGAAATAATGGCAATATTTTACCAACACCTAGAGGATGACTAGCATCATTTAAGAGTACTGCTAAATAAAATATTACCCTATGCTATACAAAAAAAAAAGCATATACAGTTATTTTCTTTCAAAATTCAGAAAATATCTGTTGTAAAATTTACTAATAATATTAAACTAAAAGATTATTTAAATTTTTAAATGAAAAAATTAGAAACTTTAAATTTTAAAATTCACTTTAAAAGTAATTTTATTTATTAAACTAACCATTGTAATGCCTTCATTAATAACAACATCTTTTATGTGGCATTGATGAATAAATTTTGAATTTTGACGACCAGTTGCAAAAGTGGTTGTGAATTGTAATCCTATTGAAGTCATTACTAATAGAGATTCTATAAATATGTTAAGAATCAAAATATAAGTGATAAAAATAGAAAAATACTACTTTTATATTAAAAAGCAAAATATATTTCTAGATGTTATTTTATCAAACCTTTGTTATATATATTCACTTTGCCATTGTCTATTTAAAGAACTCTTGAAAATCAAATATTATAGAACATTAAAAGTTTAGATTATCATTCTTATTATGAAAGATATATACAATGTTAATTTTGGCAGTACTAAGAATTTAGTAAAAAATGGTGGCAGTTTGAATCAAGAATAATAGCTATTTGAAATTAAAATGCTGATATATCTGAAATTATTTGTTGTTTAATTTGAAAACATTTTAAATATATAGTATAAAAAATGATATTATGTAATTGTTTTTTCTATCTGTAAATCTATTAGTTCATCCAAAAAATATCTAAATATAAAATACTACATATCACTCAAATTTTACTCTTGTTTCATTATTTCTGAAGTATATGAGTACTGATTTTGAAGATTCCCGTTACAAGATGGCATTATTAAAAATTTTTGAAATTCTATATGTTTGAAATTATTCATCAAACATGAAAAACATATTTGCTTGACAGTTTTTTCCATCTTTTCATAAAAAATGATTGACATTAATTATCATCAGTAAAAGCTTTATTAATTTCTTTAGATTATATTGTAATTTTATAATGAAATTCAGAATAAAAGTTTTTCAGAAATGATTTTTTTTCTAGTAACATCTAAACTCAAGAAATGAAAATCTGAACAAATCAAGATGTTGCAATTAAAAATAAAAATTTAACAACTTATTAGTTCTTCTAAAGAATTTAATAAAATTAAATTCTTTAGAAGAACTAAAGAATTTAATAAAATTAGATATAACAAAGTGCATTTGGATTTAAATCTAACCATTTTTAGTGCAAAAATTTAAATATTTAGTGGATGAAAATTTAAATAAGTGAATAAATTTCATGAAAATAAAGTATAATTATTTTTGAGAGGAAATTGGATAACTTATTTAGATTAATAATAATTTAAGTTTAAAAAATATTTGTCAAATTTATACAAAAATTTCTTAATCAATTTTATTTTAAATTCTATATACTTGCAGTTTAAAATTTTTTCAGAATAATTACAATTTGATAAAAGTTGTTTTCATCCCAAAAAAATTAATTAATTACAGACTGATTTTCCTCATGTAATTTGCTTTCTTAAGTGAATTAAATGAGGAAATCAAGAAGTGAAATCCTATTATTTATTACATGGAAATTTATAAATATTTTTTTCTAAATTTAATTCTTTTTGATAATTGTTATGGATGAAGAAAGAAAAATATCTGTTTATTTTTGAAATTTCCTTTTTTAACAAAATAAATTGCATTCATAAACACTTTAATGAGTATAAAAGTATGTAATTCATTTTTTCTTATACTGAATCCAAAGGTACAGTTTACACTTTATATATTGTATTTAATTTATATTTTTAATTGGAACAATTAGTAATACCTTGTATTTGAATCTTTGAAATAAATACCAATTATAACACCAGAATTTTTGATGGAATATTTTACTATCTTGAAAAGTTACAGTAACTTATTAAAAAACTAGTTTTATGATAAATTTATTGTTGAAGTATTATATTATTGTAATTTTTAAAATTTTTGTTAATTTTTGAATTTTCTTAAAATTTGGAAATAAAATGGGATATCTGTATATACAGAAAACTAGAAACATAACTATATACATAATTAGAGACTTCATATCTATATTTAAAAAAAAAATTTTAATTTATCAAGAAAAAAAATAAAATAAAGAAATTTTACTATTAGTAAGTTATAACTTTTGGAAAATATGCATAATACAGTTTTTAAAATAATAATTTTAAAATATGTGTTTTAATATTAATAATAAATGAAACATTCATTAGTGATGAATAAATACAAAAAAAAGATAAAATTTATATTCCGATTCCAAAGATAAATTTTAATGTTTTATTAGCTGAAGATAGTAATAATTAATTATTAATAGTATATTAATTAGCAAACAAAATGTTAAACAAAAATTTCCTGAACAGAGTATAAATAAGCAAATTTAATATTTTATAGCCTATTATATACTCTCAATACAAAAATTTATATAATAATAAATCAATAAATTTTTAAAAATAAATGCCAACTTTATTAAATGCATGGTCTTACCTTGCTTAACCTTCAAATGAAGTTTTGCAATCAAAACTATACATAATAATACAAGGACTATCCCCAATAAACTAGTATCCTGAAAAATTAAATGTATCAAAATTCAATTTGCATTTATAGAAGAAAATACAATAATAAAATTATTAATATTTTCAAATTAAGTAGGAATTATAGTTGCCCAGACAGTAAAATGAATTAGCTATCAAACAGGAACATATTTTTAATTTTAAAACTTATGCCATATAACTCTGAGATGATTTTATTTAGAAATTTTTTTTTTGTATATGATAGATACTATATGTTGTTTTTTCTTAAATCTTACATTTTTGTTTAATTTAAAAATTAAACAAAACTATTTGACATAAAAATTAAATCTGAAGAATTTATGAATAAAAATATTGATTAAAGCCATAATTTTTGATTAAAAAGTAGAAATTTGAATAAAATATAGAAAATAATGTATTTTAATTTAATAGAAGAATAGTTTGTTTGTATTGAATAAAATGTTTTATTTATTAATAATAATCATGAAATGACATTAAAATTGCAAAAAATCAAAAATTCAAACTTTTGACAACATTGGAAACATTACTTTCTAAAAGTTATTCTTTTATTTCAAATACTATAAACAATAAAAATAAGCATATCTACAAATATATTGGCATTTATTAAACATTGCTAATACAAAGATCTATATGTGTATTAGTAAATGTAAATAAAAAGAAATTTATTTAGATGAAAACTTTTGACAGTAAAAATCTAATAAAACATGCTCTTCGTACTATGGTATGTTTATAAAAATGATCATTGTATAATCTGGTTGGTTTGTTATTGTTGACTAGATTATAAAATTATCTTAACATAAACTTACCTACTTGATATCTGAAGGATTTTGTTTTTCCATCAATCTTTTTTAAATAAAAATAAAAAAGAAACTGTCCATAAGTATGAATATTTATTAATTGCTTGCCATTTTATTAGTAGCAATTAATGACTCATCATTTAAAACATCTATCAAGCAAATTTTGTTTCCAAAAATTGTTATTAAATAAAACATTATTTGCAAAATTTAAGTACATTTTGATATTATTTACACAGCAGAGTTATTATTTTTAACAAACTTATTAAAGTTTCTTAAGAATCTTATTAATCTAATGTCCTACTAGTATTAATTCAGACATTCTTTGAATTCCAATAATAGTAATAAAAAATGTTTATTAAATTTGCTACATTTTGTTTAGTAGATATAATATTTGAAAGTAATAATCAAATTAATAGTCATAATGTATATTATTGAATTTGCATTCACAAAATTCATAGCATATTTTAAATAAAAAATTATTTTCATAGCATAAAAATTGGGCATGATACTGGATGTGAATAATTAATAGTTGTATGAATCAGAGCTGGATTTGCATTTTTTGGGGACCCCTAAAAATAATTATTATCTTTGAAGTTAATTTTATTTGATTTATTCACATGAGGATTTTTATAAATTCTATCTTAAAATACCTGATCTGATTTAAAAGTTAATCCTAGATTATCGAGTTGAGAGAGCATTTTTTAAAATGCAAGACGGAAAGTAAAATTTTTACTGAATTAATCATGTTCTCATTTTGGACAGCCATCTTTGTCTTTGTTTTGCCCTACTTTCATGTGTGTTATCCTTGTTTTTTGCAACAAATTTCCTATACTCAAGACATAGCTGATTTGAATTTTGAATTATAACTTATAACAAACAAATATTCAAATCAGCCACGTCTAATTTTAAAGATTTCTTATAACCTATAAGGAATCTTTAAAATTTTACTTTCAACCTAGCACTTTAATAAGAAAAAATGTGCTTATCTAGCACATTTTTCTTATTAAAAGTTTATAAAAGTTGAAAACAGATTTATAGTTTTGGGACCCTAGGACATGGCCCAGTCAGCCTATAGGTAAATCTGGCTGGCACTGGTATGAATAGTCATTAGCTTTTCTCATTTTGGTCAGATTAAATAAAATCAATTTGTACATTCTTAAATTTATCATGAATATATGAATGAAATGAAAAGCAAACTATAGTATGATTTATATTTCATTTATTATTTTTATCATCAGCATGTATATTAATTACAAAACATAGTCTTTTAGAATAAAAATCACCAAACATTTTTAATTGTGCACTCTTATTAGTAAAGGAAAATAGCATGCATCTCTTATCAGTAAAGAACAGCAGCACATATTCCATACAACAGACATATATTATGACATGTAAAAAAATGCACCTATGAAAATTTCTTACACATCTATAGGAATGAATACACATTTTGAAGACTACCATTCTAGAACATATAGTCTATCTCAAGCTCTATTTTTGCAATAAATAGCAATGTGATAAACAACTATTCACAAGACATTTCAGATATCACATTTATTGCTTTAAAAAGTCCTTTAAAGTTAACTTATCATGGATATAGCGCTGAATAAGCCTTCTTCAAAAATAAAATTTTTCACTTTGCAGCAGCAAATCAACTAAGAAAATATCTTCATTGATTCATCTTTTAGCAACAAAATTTATTAATTTAATAAAATTTGGTAATGTCTTAATTGCTGACTGAGTTTATGATTTCATATTAATCTTTAACACAATGGAAATACCAATTGATTCAATCACATTGATAGATTTTGATTTTGAAGGAAGATCTGAATAAGAATTTTTGTATTTGTTTTAATGTTTATAGTTGAAAATTTTAACATTTAGTTGATCATATAACAATAAAGCAGCAAAATGAAATGTATATATTTATATCATATACAATATGTATTTATATCTAATATCATTTTTCACATAAATAACCTCTAATACTCTTTTGATCATGTGTTTTTTGGATTTATTTGATGAGAAGCAGTTGGCAATTAAAATGGAATCTTGCCTATATATAAACAAATTTTCAGGCTGAAATTCTGAACATATACTGCTCCAAAAACTAAATTTTTTACTTTTATACAATAAAATTAGAATAAAAGTAACTTCTTTCAGTTTTCCTTCAGCAGCAGCAGCACCCATTAATTTTATGTATTGCTAAAGTAACAATTTCATTTATTAGAGTTAAAAATTCATCACTACCATGTTATTAAAAGTTCAGTCAGTAATGCTGTTGTATTAAAGATTTGTATGAAAAACTTTATCAGAAATTTATTAAGGTAATTATCAAATTTTAATCAAACTGATAAGTTTTAGCATTAAGGGAAGACTCAAAAAGATATTTTTATAGAGCCTACTTATTTTGTTGTTTGAGAGTGAATAATTTAACTTTTTAATCAAGGTATAATTGGTATCATAATTCATGCCATTGCATATCATGTTTTCATTAAAATTATAATGTATTTGAATCTATAGGTCTATATTCGGAAAATTTCATTACTAAATTTGGTAAATTGTTGTCTTGTAATACTGTACATAAAAAACTGAAGATAATTTTTAACAAAAGAGGAGTATACCAAAACCAGTATTTAAATCTGTTAATCTTGTTTTTAGTCGAGGTAATAATTTTTGAAATTATTGTCATTAATTTACATATAAATCAGAAATGAAAGTCAAACTATAATAAACTGAAATCTGTTTTACTCACTCTAGTATATACTTCGTATTGTAGAGCAATTAAAGAAAATAGAAAAGTCAAACACACCCATCTTCTCATACTAAAAGCGGATCTTTCAATGACGTATTCATTACAAAAAGACGTAGAATCATGTTTAATTGCTTGAAACAACAGTTTTTGGCCATAAATATCCTGACATTCCTTACTTGTAACAACTGAATGATTTGAAGGTTTACTTTCACATGTATCAGTTTGGATTTTACCATTATTCACAACAAAATTTAATAATTTATTTTTCTGTCCGGTCATGCTTTAGATAATATGCAAGCGAAATAATTTCCTTAATTTAAAAAACATCAAACATCAATGATTTCAAATATTAGTTATGATGGTCGTGTTGCCATTTTTTATTTTTGAAAAGTGCTATTTCGAATGTAAGATACTATATTATATTTAATTTAACAGTTGTAAATTTAATTTACTAATACAGTAAATTTTATAATAAGTCTTTAATTCTGATTAAATTAATTTAAAAATTTCTTTGATAGAAATTTCATCGTATTATGAAAATGGTACAATTCTAGGGCCAATTTTTTTCCTTTTACGCTCCATTTCCAATCAAGAAGATTACTAAGGGGACGAGGCCAGTTCCAACCACGGGCTGCACCCACATCCGTGGAGGGGGCTGGATGGTGAAGGACGGGAATCCCCGGGCCGGGCTCAGTACCCCGAAAAAATCCGGGACCAGACCCGGAACGCGAACCCGGGTCCTCTTGCGTGGCACGACGTCAGCGTTACCACTCGGCTATCCGGCCGCCTCTAGCACCCCGAAAAAATCCGGGACCAGACCCGGAACGCGAACCCGGGTCCTCCTGCGTGGCACGACGTTAGCGTTACCACTTGGCTATCCGGCCGCCTCTAAGGACATTTAAAATAATGAAAACAGTACTGTATAAACAAAAAAAAAATTTTAAAGAACTTTCCGAATAAGAAAATCTTTCAATTAAGCATCTTCTCTCATATCTTAAACTTTCACTTTTCAACTTGAAATTATTAATTACATGGGCTATTCAGCGCCTACTATGGGTTTCTAATTCATGTGGATTGGCCTATCACGAATATTGGATCAAATACACTACCAGGCGAATAATCTATGAGCCGATCCCGGATGTCCCCTGAAAAAAGTCTGAAACTGAGGCCTGTAATTGAACCGATCGTCCTAAATGATTTATTAATGATTCAATATGTAATCATCATTCAGCTGAATCCCTTATGTACCAATAATTAAAACTATTCTTTTTTCCGAAATGTTTTGTATATATTGAAAATATTTATTAGTAATATTTTGTATTATTTATTAGTAATTTAATATTAGTATATATTGAAAATATTTATTAGTAATATTTATTTATTAGAAAAATAATTCATTGCAGTTGAAAAATTTATTGCACGTAAATATAATAAGATAATCAGTAACTCCGTACTTTATGAAGGAATATAAAAATTTCAAAAGTAATATAATTTTTATGTATTTACTTCTCGATTTATGACAAAAAATTGCAAGTTGGCGTTTCCATTTTGTTAAAGAATCTAATCGCGTTTATCTCAGATATAGCAGAACTTTGTCTGCGGTCCTTTAGAAAAGTTTTGTCTATGCAGCAAAACATTCATGTGTAAAATACTGTATAATTATAGTACTACTGTTGGCTAGATGGCCGGGTTTTACAACATGATTGTAAAACATTCGCTCCTAAGTGGTAAAACATTCGCTTACCACCTAGGAGAACCAGTTCCAAATCTGGGTCTACACTTCCAATTTTTCAGGAAGAGTCCAGGAATGGCCATTGAATCCCATCCTTCAACATTTTAGTTGACTCTCGTTATGGATGTTGGCCAACCTGAGATAGGCTCTAAAATTTTGATTCTGTATCTGGCCGCTACCAGATACAGAACCATTTTTAGTCCGACTGATTCAGTGATAAAGAATCACTGAATCAGTCGGCCAGATTGGCTGCGTGGAAACATTTCGGTTTTCCACTCTGAATGACCGGGTTCGAGTCTCGGTCCCACCCTTGAAAATATTCATCATGGGGTCCGAGCCCGACCAATCGATCCCTCTTGTCCACAATCCAGCTGACCCCTCCGCAGGATTGGGCAGACTGTGGAAGGGCTTTTCTCGCCCCGCCACTTAGTGTTCTTCCTGAATGGAAAGTGGCGTCATCTATTAACAAAAAAATCATTGAATCACAAATCAGCCGGATAGGCCGCGTTAAAAAGCTTCGGTTTTCCCCTCTGCAGGACCCGGAATCGCGGATTCCACCCCTTGAAAATATTTATCATGAGATCGGGGGCCGGCTCGTCGATCCCCGTCCTCCACAATCCAATCAGCTAATGAAAAGCACTGCACACACAAAAAATAATTATAAATAAATAGAATGTTGATTTAAAATATATATAAAATAATGACATTATAACGTAGTTTTAAGCAAAATTGCTATAATCATCATCCTAGAATAGCCATCTAAAAATATAAACTGTTCATTCTAGATCAAATATTGTTTGAAACTATTTTTATGACCATTAGATAGATTTAATTTTTTAAATGGCATGAGTGGACTTTTTGTACTTACATAATAAATTATTATATTTATATTAATTTTTTGTCGTCTAAAATTTTACGGTTATCAAAATATGGCGTAAAATTTTACTTCAGTACTTATTTTATTATTATTTTTTGTCAACAGATGACGCTACTTTCCATTCTATTAAAACACCTAGTGACAGGGCGAAATAAGCCCTTCCACAGGCTGTCCACCCATGCAGAAGGATCAGGTGAATTGTGGAGGACGGGAATCGACGGACCGAGCCCGAACCCCAAGATAAATATTTTTAAGAAGTGAACTCAGATTCGAACCCAGGTCCACCAGAGTGGAAAGTCGAAACGTTTCCATGCGGCCAATCTGGTCCTTATTTTATTATTAGGCCGTTATTGAATTTTATAAAAGAGTATATTTAGTTCTGTTTTCAGGATAAACATTAAAACTATCACTGTGTTAAATATTAAAAAACCGACCTTCTATGGTTAATTAGCGCGTAAAAAAATAAATTGTGGAATGATTGTGGAAAATAAATTGTGGGTCATGTGAATCCCGGTCCTGGGGAATTTCACTCTATCATCTCACTCTCTCATTGGTCTTGGTTAAATACACAATTAATACAATATTTAAATTGTTAAAGATATGTTAATACACTAAGGGTGCGTGTCCGTCGTGTCGGCTGGATTGGCCGCTTCGGCTTTCCACTCTGGAGGACCCGGGTTCGAGTCTCGGATCGCTTCGGCTTTCCACTCTGGAGGACCCGGGTTCGAGTCTCGGGTCCCAGCCCCTTGAAAATATTTATCATGGGGTCCGGGGGCCCGTCGATCCCCGTCCTCCACAATCCGGCTGACCCCTCCGCAGAGGTAGGAAGTCCTGGGTTCACCCCTTGAAAATATTTATCATTGGGTCCGGACTCGTCGATCCCCGTCCTCCACAATCCAGCTGACCCCTCCGCAGGGGTGGACAGCCTGTGGAAGGGCTTGTTTCGCCTTGCCACCATAGTATTCTACCAGAATGGAGTGTGGCGTCATCTGTTGACAAAAAAAGGGTACGTTGTCCATCTGAGAGAAAAATTGTCGCGAGACTCTCGAGAGGAAAATTCGCAAATGGATACACTCCTGCGAGCTGCTCTCGGGGGTGTGTTCATTTGCGAATTTCCCTCTCGAGAGTCTCACGTGATAGTTTTCTCTCAGATGGACACGCATCCTAAAATTCCTTTATAAAATATTTTAAAAATAGAAAAAGTAAAAAATAAAAAAATCTGCGGTAAGTTAAAATAATACGACAAACGCATATAATAATTGTTAGGTTAATAGATGCAGAGGGTAACAAGATGTCCCTATTCTCATGTGACTTTCGGCAGTGCTTACCTTGCTTACTGCCTTCCACCAGTTCTATTTTTATTCAACCTATAGCAATGTTTCCAGTTTGGTGGTTTTCGCACTTTTGGAGATCCATGGAATCAATTTAGAGGGTCTGTGATTTATCTTAATAATTTTAAAAAGTGAGAAGTTCACAATTCTTAATTGATTGGAAACCATTGGCCTACAGAATTATGGCAATTTTGAAATTTCCACGTAATCCTGTTAGAAGAAATAGTTCGGAGATGTATTTCGTCTATAGTGATACAAATATGCAATATATTATTCACAAACATTTAGAACTTAAACGAATCATTTATGGATGAACTATCAAAATATTATTTGAATGGTGAAAAGGCTTATTTCATTTAATTTTACTCTGGTAACTAATATATTTTCCTCCATTCTTTTCTTATCAGCTATTAGCTAAATGACTAAATTTTGAATGAAAAATAAAAGTGAATATTTTTCAGAAAATTAGAAGTATAAAGATTCATATAAAAATAGAAAACGAAGCTTCTGTTTACTTGTAAATATACCAAATTCAAACAAATTCAGCCATCATATATATTAATAGTCAAACGTTGCTGGCTGATTGGATGTCCTTTTTTCAGTCGAACCACTGTACCGATTTCTATCGAATGGTATCGTTAGAAAGGTCTAATTTTCGGATGTCTGGGACAGCCAAAATTATTTGTTGTTATTAATAATTTACAAATTAAAGAATAAAAATTAAATTGAAATTGTAGTTCCTCTAAAAAGACAAAGTCCTCAGATGGCGCTGTAACGTAATAATGGATGCCATTTTACGATTCCCTCAATGATGTTGGGATTCCCTATACGAGTTCGGAGGTGTATTTCGTCGTTATATACAATATTATTAAATTAAATCACAAGAATATATTTCCGCTCATTTATATGAGCGGGTAATTTCTAGTTAAATTTAATTCAAGATTGCATCAAATATCCTTATTCAAAAGTATTGTATTCTAATAAAATAATCTCGCATATAATGAAAACGTAAAAAAAATTATATTATAACAACTTTGTTTATAAAAAATTTTACTGTAGAAAAATAACATAAAAACATTTTAAACCTCAAAATTTTATTACACAAATATTTTCTTAATGCTATACATTCATTCATCTTCTAAGCATTCTGCCATCTATCGAGATTTAAAATAATCAATTAATAAATTTGGAATAATTAAAAAATTTAAGTAAACAAAACAAAAGTAATTAACATTACATGTATAAAAGTACAAAAAATATTTAAAATAATCAATTAATAAATTTGGAATAATTAAAAAATTTAAGTAAACAAAACAAAATTAACATTACAAGTATAAAAGTATAAAAAATGTATTTGAAAAGAAGATTAGAATATTAAAAACCGAAAATGTCCTTCGCATAATGGCTTTCATCAATAATAAACAAGAAAGGAAGTTGTCATGGTGATATTCACGGCTGCGTGTCTATAGATTCGAATCATTGGCGTGATACAGTATTTTGGTAGTGCACACGTGCGCAACATGGAGGTCCAAGGCCAGTCCGAATGGGTGTTCAACTCCTTACTGGATTTTTTGAAAGGTCCAGTATGGAACATCCCAATTCTTACTTTTATAGAGCAGAAATCAATTGGTAAGTAATGTATTTGTGCATATGTCAATAATTTCTACTACTTAAAAAAAAAAAAACTTTACAACCGTACAGATGGCTTATAATTTTAATTTTCGTTCTTATAATAACCAAATTGATTTTCGTATTAGAACATGATATTTTTATTAATGTTTTGTAAGAAATTTTATATGTATAGTATTAGTGACTTGTTTCATGATTTAATCTTTCCTTTTTTAAATTTATAAATTAGGTAAATTATCAATTTTGAGTTTGTTTATTGTCATTTTGCTACATCGAAAATTTGATAATCAATTAAAATATTTTCTCGTTATTTTGGTAATTTTTTTAGCATTTTTTAAAAATATTAATCATGATAAGTATACATTTAATATATTGAGCAAATTGTTAAATAATATGTAATAAATATTATCAAAACTCAACAATGAAACAAACCAAAATAATCCTATAAAATTTTATGCGCTGTATGGAAGAACAATATTTTTCAAAATTCATAAATGCTGTACTAACTTATCTTACAAGATGGGTTTTAGCTTCAGAAATGTCTGTTTGTCAGTCTTTCAATAATAATGCCGAAATTGCAACTCTAATTTCTATCAAATTTGTTGAATCAGATATACTTATACAGGTACTTAATATACTTGACACATTCATTTAACATTAGGGGAGGTGCTGACGATAGTGTTTCTCAGGAACTACTGGGCGGATTTACTTGAATTTATTTTAAATGACCGTTGGATCAGTATAGGATGTCGAAAAAATTTGGCTTCACATAACCACATTGGGGCTTCGCAAAGGGCCAAAAACCGCGAAATTTTCATAAACGGCACATTCGGGACTTAATAAGTCGGTCAATATTACTCGGATTTTGCCGTGGATGGCACCATTCCATTCGTCTTAGTGAGGCGAACAATTTGATGTATAATACGTTGACCTAAATTATACTCTAAGTGTACCGTTGCCATAAACCTATTTTGGTGATTTTCGGACTTAATATTGATTCGATTTCGATATGGATGGTACCATTCGATTCGCCTTAATAAGCCAAACAATTTCATGTATAACACGTCGAGCTACGTCGTACTGTAAGTGTACTGTAATGGAAAATAGATATCGAATTTTCACGTTAGACAACCTTATACAAGCTTCAATTTTTGTGTCAAATTGCTGAAATTTTCTGACATTGTTGTGCGACTGAAAAATCTCGGTGGATCTTTTTTCCGTTTTGAAAAATCTTGTTTATAACGGATTTTATTCAATGTTAAAATCGGGGAAATTTTTCTATGACCTCATTATAACGGATTTTATTCAATGTTAAAATCGGCGAAATTTTTCTATGACCTCATGAAGTAAGGCGGCAGGCGGTTCAACTCCGCCTGAGGGCAAATTTTTTTCTTTTTCGTTTTTAAGTAATCTAGCAGAAAATTTATTAGATGAACTGAGAAAACGCGGTTTCAGGTGTTTTCGGCCACGTGAACACGAATTTGCTACAACCGGCGAGTTAGTTTATACGTACAGTAAACAGACATATTGTAAAGCTAATTCATTAAGAAATTTTAGCCTAACAAAAAGTAATGGACGGTTTATTGGAAAATGCCCTGAAAGGGCAGGAAAAAATGGTGAATATACTTGAGGAAGAAGGTCTCAAACATTAAAAAGAAGTGTACAAGCATTAATACGAAACGTACAAAACTTAAAATCAATTTTTAAAGCAGAAGTGTACTTTAACCTCTGAACTTGAAAAAATCTCTTCACAAAAAAAAAAATATATTCCGCAGTATTGATTACAAAGCTAAACCGCTTGCTGCTTACTAACTCCATAGCGTTTTACTTGCTCAGCTGCGGAATATACTTTTTTTTGGTGAAGAGATTCTTCTTCTTCTTCTTCAATTCTAATATGGAGGGTATAGTGAAGAGATTTTTTTCAAGTTCAGAGGTTAAAGCTTTAAAAATTGATTTTAAGTCTTGTACATTTCGTATTGATGCTTGTACACTTCTTTTTAATGTTTGAGACCTTCTTCCTCAAGTATATTCACCATTTTTTCCTACTCCTTCAGGGCTTTTCCAATAAACTAGTGTAGAATTTTACTTGATTCTCTTTCATCAACTTCTGCACATGATTTCAAAATAAGAATTTGGACAATATTTATTTTACTAAAAACAGAATACTGTACTTATTCATATTTCGATAAGTCCTCTTTTTCCGATAAAACGTATGATAATCGAAATTAGGAAACTAATTTACGAATGTTATTTAAATTAAATATTTAAAACAACCTTGACACATTTTAGAAACTTATATAAAAAAACGCACGTAAGATAGGAACTTGAAACTCACAGATTTGTAAGGTGATATATTAAAGTTCTTTTTTTTTGTGAAGTCAATAAATTTCAATATGTGCACCTTTCGTCGCATTTTCCATGAATGGTTAATCGTGTAATAGGCCTATTCTTTTTCTACGAATCAACAGTGATGAAAGAAATTTATTTAGACATGATTCAGAATTTTACTGTCCCCAAATTTCCCATATGCATCCGAAAATTACGTGGCAACAATACGGAGCACCGCCATATCGGGGTGCGATTGTCTGAAATTTTTTAAATCGGGAATTTCCAAAACAGGTGGATTGGACGAGATGGTCCAATCCCGTGGCCTCCGAGATTTCCGGATATTACACCGCTTGATTTTTTTTTCTTTAGGGATTTTTCAAAGGAAAAATTTATTCATCAAAGGTGCAAAATGTTGAAGAACTAAAAACACGCATAACTACTGCAATTGCCTGTGTTACGGAAGCCATTTTTGGAACTTATGTGGCATGAAATTGAATATTGGCTAGATGTTCTTCGTGCGACGAAAGGTGTGCACATATTGAAATTTATTGAATTCACCAAAAACACTTTAATATATCACCTAACAAATCTGTGAGTTTCAAGTTCCTATCTTACGCGTACGTTTTTTTTTTTATATAAATTTCTAAAATGTGTCAAGATTTTTTTGAGACATCCTATATATATATATATTCATATAGAGCTTATATAAATTACGACTACGATTGTTAATTAGGCAATGTAGGAATGATAGACAAACGAATATCATCGGGGTGCGATTGTCTGAAATTTTTTAAATCGGGAATTTCCAAAACAGGTGGATTGGCCTCCGAGATTTCCGGATATTACACCGCTTGATTTTTTTTCTTTAGGGATTTTTCAAAGGAAAAATTTATTCATCAAAGGTGCAAAATGTTGAAGAACTAAAAACACGCATAACTACTGCAATTGCCTGTGTTACGGAAGCCATTTTTGGAACTTATGTGGCATGAAATTGAATATTGGCTAGATGTTCTTCGTGCGACGAAAGGTGTGCACATATTGAAATTTATTGAATTCACCAAAAACATTTTAATATATCACCTAACAAATCTGTGAGTTTCAAGTTCCTATCTTATGCGTACGTTTTTTTATATAAATTTCTAAAATGTGACAAGATTTTTTGAGACATCCTATATATATATACATATATTCATATAGAGCTTATATAAATTACGACTACGATTGTTAATTAGGCAATGTAGGAATGATAGACAAACGAATATTCTAGACCAGCGCTTCTCAAACTTTTCCACTTGGCGACCCCTTTTACCCCGAGAAAATATTTTCGCGATCCTGTGCATAGAGGTGTGTATAAACTAGGAATACGAATTAAAACATTTGACAAAAAATTTCTGCGACCCCCAAATTTTATTATGCGACCCACACTTTGAGAAGCACTGTTCTAGAAACTGCTGTCCAACCCGCGGCCCCAACATAAAATCGTAAACGTCTTTAAAACATTGAGATTTTTATGTAATTGCAAGTAAATGAAGTTTTTATTATTTAAATATTTATCTACATTTCCTATTTCCATTTTCTAAAATATTTCTTATTTCTCTGATTAAAACTTCTTGACCTGCTCAATGATTAAAAAAAAAATTGTGAACGAAAAAAGTCAAAGATCATTATGCCATGACATTTTTGCTTATTTATCATGGTGGATAGCATATATTATACATTATTAACTTTATTGCTTAACAACTATCGTTAGAATTAATATATTTTATGTGCGGCCTGAGACTATTTTTTTTTCTTCAAATCTGGCCTGAAGAAGCCAAAAGGTTGGACATCCCTGTTCTAGACAAATGAGTAAATCTTCGAAAAATGAATGTTAAAATTTTTAACAAAATATTAAAAACAAATATTGTATTAAAAAAATTCAAGCAAAATGTTTAGTTAAAAAAATGCTCTATATAACAACAACTTTGATTTTCAACAATATGGGATATTCATTTATGTTCCGGTAACTTGTCTTCCTCCGTATCGATGCAAATTTTCTATTAGAACTTTAGAATTTTTGCTCACTCTATGTAAATAATAAGGGAAGATTGTTTGTATGTTACTGTTTGCAGTCTTTTTTTCTATTCTGTTAAGTAATTGAGTTATAATTGCGAGCGAAACCAGGATTATGCTCTTGAAAACGCTTGAATATACGAACATTTGGCCTATCATAATAATCACATACAAATAAAACATAGATTCTTTAATTACATCAGCAAAGTAAATAATATATTATACTCTTCAATTCTTTATCTAACCCAGTGGCTCCCAACCTTTTTTTGGCCATGTCCTACCTAAGCATCTCTAAAATCCCGATGCCCCCTGTGACATAATTTTTATTATTCAAAAAGTGAACTCCTATTCAGGCGGAAAAAGCCTAAAGGGCTATTAACTTGATCTAAACAGGCTTCCAAAAATATGGCATCCATGAATCAGAAAAATAAAAGAACGAAAGCAAAAATTGTTAAAAATAATAATAACTAGAAATTGGTCTAAACAGGCTTCCAAAAATATGGCATCCATGAATCAGAAAAATAAAAGAACAAAAGCAAATTTTTAACAATTTTTGTTAAAAATAATAATAACTAGAAATTACCTGCTCATATAAATGAGCGGAAATATAATCTTGTGATTTAATTTAATAAAACTGTATACAACGACGAAATACACCTCCGAACTCGTATAGAGAATCCCGTTAATTTAATAATATTGTATATAACGACGAAATACACCTCCGAACTCGTATAGGGAATCCCGACATCATTGAAGGAATCGTAAAATGGCATCCGTTATTATTATGATTTAATCTAATAATACTGTATATAATGACAAAAACACCTTCGAACTCGTGTAGGGAGTCCAAGATGAAATCGTAAAATGGCATCCATTTTTACGTTACAGCGCCATCTGCAAATTCTGTCGTTTTAGAAGAACTATAATTTCAATGTTATTTCTATTCTTTAATTTTTAAATTTTCATTAATAACAACAAATAATCGCAGACATCCGAAAATTAGACCTTTCTAACGATACCATACTTATAAAAATCCGTATAGTGTTTCGACTGAAAAAGGGACATCCAGTTAGCCAGCCACGTTTAACTATTAATATATATGATGATATGAAAAAACAGCAAATAAAGTTTCACAACAATTCAAACCAAGTAATGCAGTGAAGCTAGCACATTGCTCGGCGACACTCGTTCCAATGGAAAATTCCCCAGAGCGAGCCATCTATCCCCTTAAAATCTATGGTCACAATATATATTTATATACTGTATATATTGCCACTAAAACCAAAAGAAATGAAAAAATTCATTGTTAATAACTCATTCTCGAATTGCCCCCTGAAAAATCAAATTGCCCCCTTGTGGGGCATGCCCCCCACGTTGGGAAACACTAATCTAACCGAATTTCAAATTTTTTTCGTTAATAACTTTAAAGTTGCAGTTTTTTTTCTAATTAAATCAATCTGGAAGAGCTTTTAGTTCATTATCCATTTATTACTTTTCATAATTAGATTCATAATTCACTTTAATTAAATTATGAATCTAATTACAAGTAATTCATTAATCTAATAAGTGAAAAATCAATTGAACTATAAATCTAATTAAATAACTAATTTTGATATTATTTTTAATTGCGTAGTCAGTATCTTTAGGAATTGATTTTATTGATCTCAGATCTGTATCCTTGATTTCAATCCATCAAATTATTATCGTCTTTTTATTGTTTTTCATAATTTCACTTTTAAAATTGCTTTCTTATTAATTATGTACATTTTATTTATTATTTAATGATTGATTAAAATGACATTAGTTAATTTTCGTGCCATCAATTAATCAATTTAATGCATTTTAATATCTTATCAATTGTAAAATCGATATCTTATATGTTATGGTTTCTCATCATTTTTCATAATTAATGTATTACAATAAAAATTATGCATTAAATTCATACATAAATCTAGGAATGTATCAATGTAAATAGTTTTATTCATGCTTCAGATGCTTCAGAAATTCCTAATATAATATGAATTATGCTCAGAATTTTTTTTATCATCTAAGATGCTTCAATTTTTGTAATAATAAAATTTCAATTTATATCAAACTAATTTTGTGTAATAAAATAATTCATTAAATAAATGAAAGTTTTCCATTATAAGTAATTTAAAAAAATTGAAATATTTGATAGGAAAAAAAAAAAAAAAAAAAAAAAAAAAAAAAAAAAAAAAAAAAAAAAAAAAAAAAAAAAAAAAAAGATTGAACGATAAAGAAAACGATTCCAAACTGAAACAGTGATTAAAATTTTCCATTGTTACTTTACTTTAATACTTAATCTTGTTAAAATTAAAAATACATTAATTAAATGGAACTTAATAACATATATCATACAATAGCAATAATCATCAAATTCCTATATGAATCAAAATATGATATATAGGTTCAAAACTGATATAGCAGTTAAAATTTCTACAGGATGGAATAAAAGTCTGTGCCCCTTCAAATAACTTGATTTCAAAATTCTGTTAATGCCAACAGAGTCATGAGTGGGTTACCTGATGGTGATCTTCAAATGAGCTTATTATGCAAATGAGTACACTTGCAGATCCTATCTCATACACCATATATCAATAACCATCCTCTCTGTTATGGTTCCCTATCATAACAGATAGGGAAAATATAATAAGCTCATTTGAAGGTCACCATCAAGTAGTCCAACCATGATTTCCTATTTTTATATTAAGCTATTTGGAGGGTTACAGCCTTTTTTCCCACCCTGCATAGTAAATAAATAAGTCCATAATTAAAACTTCATAAGATATTGAGTGTTCTGTGTATTTTTGCTCTCAATGTCTAAAAATCTATACTGGATATGGATAAATTTAGATACTATCATTAATCAGTTATACACAATATCTGATTTAGAATATATGATTAATTTAAGCTTTTTTTTTTTTTCTAAAGAATCATCAAAACTTCGATTTGGCAGCAGATACATTCTTAAATTTGGGAGTCATATAACATAATAAAGCTTCAAACTTATTTTCCAAATCGATTCCTCAGTTGTCATTATATATTTTTTATTAATCGATATTATTGCCATAACGTGTTTAAGTTTGGTGCCAGAGCAAGAACAGCAAACAAATTCGAAAAAATTAAATGAATCTTTCTGATGGAATGGTAAATAAGGATTTTGTCGGTACTTGATTGCTTATGCGATCGTAGAGCGAATGAGAAAAATAAATCGATCACATACGAGTATAGGAATAACCGACACGATGGTAACGGTATGTCACGAAAAATATACCATAACTGACTTGCACGCAGAAGATAAAATATTCACGGTTATCGAATGTTTTCTAGATAAACGAATAACAAGTAGACAATCAATTAAAAAAATATATATATTCTTTTAAATTTCATGTTAGCTCACGATTTTATTCAGAATTTATTGTAAATTTATATTTAAAAGAACGGTATCCGTGTTAGTATCTATATTTTTCCGATACTGTATATTATTTATTAAAAGTATAAGCTTAGAAAAATCTAGTAGAGTGTTGTAGCCGCACATTTTATGCTATTAAATGTTATAAATTCTCTAAAGAAACGGGAGCTTTGAATAAATTTGATAGGCATATTTAAGTTAGTCAAATAATAAATTTATAATGGCTCGGCGACCTTTAACTGCAAGCTTAATTGTTCTTATTGCGCATCAGTTGAATCACCAGTACTTTGTTGAATCCATAACTAATTTTAGAAGTAAAATGGTCGTTAAATATTTTTTTTGTAATTTTCTCGTTCGTTAAAAGCGATATATTGGATTCCGAATCGATTTTAATATTCGATTTTGATCGGATGTCCTTGATGAAATGTTTTTCGTTCGTCGTCTTGCAATATGTAGTTTGAAAAGTATCGATTATTATTATTTTCCTAATTACACACTTTTAAACTCCATCCATCATTATTTCGCGTATCATCTTATCGATTAACTTATGTTGTTATAAAAAAGAAAACCACGTAAGACTTCTACCTGGTGGTAAGTTAAACATAAATCGAAATTATGCTGTATTAAAATGTTAAACACATCTTGAAATCGTGAATTAAACATAAATTTCAGATATTTTTATAAACCCTTTATTAATTATTATCAATGAAATATAAATGTCAGTCTAGTCCGGAGTAATTGAAAATTTGCGTGTGTTTTCGACAAAATTTTGCGTGATTTTGGGTTGTAGATCCACTCGAGAATTTCACGTATTTCTTACAGGTAGTTAAGATAAGACTGTGCATTCTTTCACTATAAGTCAATGTATATAAACAAGAAAATAAATTAATACAACCAGGGGCGAATTTAGGTATGATCTTTATGGGCTGCAGCCCAGGATTCCATTCAATCAAAGGTCCCCCTTGGCGGTCAAAAAATAAAATAAACACTGAGAGACTTGGTGAATAATTTCTGTCGTTAAAAAGAGATAGATAGTACTTTTTCTAAGTATAAATAATCATACATATCACCGCTATATATTATTATTTGATTTAAATCGTTGGTTTGCAACACTGTTGGATTTGAATAAAATATCAATGTTTTAAATGACAGTAAATAATAAATATAGGTCTGTCTTCTATCGGCAGACGGTAAAATCAAAATATACTTTGTCATTTGTCAATTATGCAAATAATGTGACAATGTCGGAATGGGAGTGAGATCTAGCTCACGGAGCAAGAATAGGTCTAGCTCCTCTAAAGCGTGTTAGGTTAGAGGTGTCAATTTAAATTGAATACAGCAATTTGAGATTAGGCGTTATTGAAGTGTTGTTGTATTCATTAAAATTAGGCGTTTTTTTAAATGTTGTTGAATTCTTGTATTCTTTAGATTAGGATTTATTGAAATGCTGTTGTATTCATTGAGATTAGGCGTTATTGAAATGTTGTATTCATTAAGATTAGGCGCTTTAAAATGCTTTATTGCATTCATTGAGATTAGACGTTATTTAAATGTTGTTGCATTCATTGAGATTAGGCGTTTTTTAAAATGTTGTTGTATTCTTGAATT